>JARJPL010000176.1:0-47114 GCA_030782805.1 Aschersonia sp. MBC 622 | reverse complement strand
GGGGGGGCGGGTCAACTTTGCTGCTCGAGGTAAAGCGAAGCTGTCTCGATGACCGGTTTTTTAATTCTCCGATGTTTCGGTATAGTTTTACTAAAGTGGTTGTATTTGCATCTATAACATGCTATTAACATGGCGTTCCGTGCCCCGCTGGTGAGCCGAGCTTTGAAAAAAGTCCCAATCTCTAATACTCCGATTCTCCGACGCGTGGTACCCTAAGGCCTCCTCTTAAGGACATTTGTGAACCCCATGGGGAGGCGCCCGCAAAAACGTTGCAAGTCCGTCATCCGGGGTAGAAAACTCAAGATCTGAATCATGTCGTCTGGGGTATATAATTAGTCGCAGGGCGCCGTCATGGAGCATGCGCTACTACCACCCTGATCAGAGAGTCGAGCCTCATCGTCGCCCAGCTTCCTCCACCTCAACCAAGGCGTGGGAAAGATATTTCTCGGCATCAAGGATTCCCAAGGGACCCGCCTCAATTATCAATCTTGCTGCAGGATAGCGTATATTGCATAATGGCTCCCTCGGCCGCCCATGCAGTGGATAGCATCATCCCGGTACTGGACTTGAGCTCCGTGCCGCCGTTCTGGCGCCGAAAGAATGGGATCCTCTTGTATTTTCTGCTCACGTCGTCCCTCCTTGCCAGTGCAGCATTGGGCATAGATGGGGTAAATCCAGTGCTCATGTCTTAGACGCTCAATTAAAAAAATGCTGACCTGCTGCTTCCAGTCAATGACCAACGGCATGCAAGTTCTGCCTACCTGGCAGGAGCAATTCGGCCACCCTACAGGATCCAAATTAGGATTCTTTGGCGCTGCCAATGCGATAGGAGGCGTCATTCCCTTTTTGTTCCTCAACTGGATCGGAGATAAACTGGGTCGTCGATTGCCTACAGCACTGGGGTCCGTCGTTATCATTACGGGTGTTTTGGTAGAGTTCTTTGCCACTTCGCTAAACATGTACATTGGCGGCAAGATTGTGCTCGGGATTGGATCATCACTGATTCAAATGGGAGCTCCAGTTCTCGTGACCGAGCTGAGCCACCCGAAAGAAAGAGTTTCCGTCACGACGTTTTACAATACGTCCATTGTTCTGGGATACGTCATTGGGGCGTGGGCCACGTACGGCTGCTTTCGCATTCCGGGATCCTGGTCATGGAGGCTCCCGACTTTGATCCAGATTGTGCCTTCTGCTTGCCAGCTGCTTCTCATCTTTTTTTGCCCGGAATCACCGCGATGGCTCATTGCAAAGGGACACCCGGACAAGGCACGCGCGATCCTTGTCAAGTATCACGGCGAATGTGATGGTGGCTCGCAGCTGGTGGACTTTGAGTTTCGGGAGATGCAGCAAGCTCTAGCAATGGAGAGCGAGCAAAACATGACTTGGAGAGACTTTTTCTCGTCGACGGCGAATCTAAAGCGCATTGCCCTCTGCTTCGCCACTGCCGTGTTTAGCCAGAGCTCTGGCAACTTGCTCGTCTCCAACTATCTCACGCAGATACTCAAGGAGACTGGGCTCAAATCCGACAAGGACATTACCTTGGTCAACGGCATGGTCACCTTGTGGCAATACATTGTCTCTCTCAGTGTTACAGCCTTGGTCGACAAGTTTAAGCGACGAACCTTTTTCCTGGTGGGCTCTGGCGGCGTCGTCGTGACGTTTGTCATCTGGACAGTTGCCGCACAGCAATACCTCGAGCACAACTCGCTCGCAGCAGGCCGCCTCGTGCTCGCCTGCATCTTCTTCTTCCAGGCCTTTTACACCTTTGCCTGGACCAACCTGGTGGTGACGTATCCGCTAGAGGTGGTCACGTATCGTATGCGCGCCAAGACGTGGGCTTTTGTTCTGTTGACCATACAGGTTGCTTCCATCTTTGGCGGCTACGTGAACCCCATTGCTCTGGAAAACATTGGCTGGAAGTTTTACATTTACTACTGTGTCTGGGTTGCGGTTATATTCCTGACCGTCTACTTCTTCTTCGTGGAGACGGCGGGCCCGACCTTGGAGGAACTGGCCAATCTATTTGAAGGCGACGGCGCTCGCAGAGAATTCGCCGAGAAAGCTACCAAAGTGGCACGAGTGGAGAGGGAGGCAAAGGAGGATGCAGTGGGAAAGTCGACAGTTTAAAAATGTGGGAATCAATGTATTATTCATTAGCGGGCAACTTGATCTTTACATTTACTTGGCCATCGTCTTGGCTAAAAGTCGGGAGAAGCCGACTGAGTGTGTACTGAGTGTGAGGGATAAGTCTTGTATGCCAGGCTAGTACCGACAAGGGGGGGCGACGTACCTACAGAGCGAAGATGTATTTCATCTGACCGGGGTTCATTTTTGCTGGGAAGAGAGTTACCTGACAGGCATACAAAACAAACGCACCACACCCAGTATGTATACAAATCGTTATCCCCGAGAGGAAAGAAAAACTTGTATCCAGCACCGGACCTCGCTCCTCGCTCCTCGCAACGGCAGATCCGTCATCTGCTATGATGAAATTTCTCAGACGCAAAAGCTAAATTGTTAGTCTGTGCAGCAAAAGTCTTCCAGAAGAAAATGTTGCAAGGCTAACTAAGAGTTGGCAAAACTAGTTCAACTAGTTTGTTGTCGGCAATTGACTTGGGGGCCTTTTCTGCACTGGATCGGCATCTGATGCCGCTGCCGAACAGGGGGGTTACATAGCTAGGTAACTACTCAGTACCTTATGTAGCATGAAATCCCCTCCACGCCTGCGAAACCTCTCATCAATCCAACTGTTTACCTTGTTAGTTGCTGCCTGGTATTAGTGGACAACCCATTCTAGCGCGTCGCCCGCGTGCATTAGGCCATTAGCCATGGTCAATGGCACGCCACTCCCTGATTAGGGAGTCGGAGTGGTGGTGGGATGACCCGGAAAGTTGTCTGGCAAAGTGGCTTGGTGGCATCCTGTGTGGTGATTTTCGGCTTGAGGCTTGCATTAGCGTGCTGTCGAAAATCACCAAAAACTACGCCGCATCGGACGTCCCGGTTTTCTGATTCGGCGATCCGTTTGCCCATTTTCTTTTTCCAATTCCCACTTGTCGGCCCGAGCCAAAGTGCCCATTGAAAGTTTGAAGCATTATTGGGGCTTCATTGGAGCGGCTCAATGTCAAGGAGCAGGGGGGGGGCTTCTCAAATGCCGCAAGACTGCCGGACTCTTGTCCGCATTCTCTCCAGATTTATCAGGTTTAGTTAATTGAATGCAACTTCTCAGTTCCCCCCGCACCCTCTTTATTGCCCCATGGGTTCCCCGTGATGTTCAATGTGTGGAGTAAAAAGTGTGAGCGAGCGCCGTCGTGGTCCCGTGTGTAACAGCGGAACAGCGTAATACATAGCGCAGCGCATCAGTCAGGTTCCGCACAGGATCCTTCCTCCTCACGCTATGATGTATAAATGCGACCCTGCACCCCCAACTAAATTCGTAGCCTGTCCGTGTCTCACTGCAGTCTTCCTCCTCCCCCCTCCTCTCACCAAACTCTCCGTCAACTATTTCGCAGTGCGCTGGCGCGCGGGGAAGACTCATCAATCAGTCATGGCTCAAGACAGAAAATCTTCCTCCGTCGCCGCCGACATGGAGAAGCCGCACATTGATGCGCTCGAAATGGTTCAGCATGGCCCGAGCACTGCTGATGTGGACGACTTCATCGCCGAAATGGAGCGCGAGCTCGAGGCTGGCGGCGGCTTGGAAACTGGTTTCTTCCACGTCAACTTTGCCAACCCCAAGCACTTTACCTGGCTCTTGGTTGCCTTTGCCAGCATGGGCGGTCTCTTGTCAGGTCTCGACCAAAGTCTCATCTCGGGTGCCAATCTGTACCTGCCCAGAGATCTCAATTTCTCTGAGCGCCAAAACAGTCTCGTAAA
The DNA here is from genome assembly GCA_030782805.1 of Aschersonia sp. MBC 622. Taxonomy (NCBI): domain Eukaryota; kingdom Fungi; phylum Ascomycota; class Sordariomycetes; order Hypocreales; family Clavicipitaceae; genus Aschersonia; species Aschersonia sp. MBC 622. Next base: position 43,241 of record JARJPL010000176.1, on the reverse strand, counting down.
CGCGGGTATGCCTCTCGGAGCCGTCGGCGGTGCGCTCATCCTGTCGCCAACAAACGAATGTTTTGGCCGTAAATGGGCCATTATGATTTCCATTTTGCTCTACACCGTCGGCGCAGCTTTGGAAGCTGGCTCAATGAACTTTGGTATGTTTCTTTTTGGACATGTAACGCCAAATTGTTCAATTCTAATGCACACCTAGGCATGATGGTTGCTGCTAGGGTCATTCTCGGAATGGGTGTCGGTCTCGAGGGCGGTACAGTGCCCGTATATGTTGCCGAAACAGTCGAACGTCGAATCCGAGGTAACTTGGTCTCCTTGTATCAGTTCAATATTGCCTTGGGAGAGGTTTTGGGCTATGCAGTTGCTGCCATTTTCCTCAAGGTGCCGGGTAATTGGCGATATATCCTAGGCTCTTCGCTTCTGTTTTCGACTGTCATGTTCTTTGGGTAACATCTCAAACATTCCCCTACTGCGACGAAGCTGACCTTTTAAAGTATGCTATTTCTCCCGGAAAGCCCTCGGTTCCTCATGCACAAGAACAAGAGGCTGGACGCCTTCAAGGTCTGGAAGAGAATCCGGGGCGTCGCCAATGCCGAATCAAAGGAGGAATTCTACATCATGGCATCCTCGGTCCAGGAAGAAGACACTGCTGTTCAAGAGGGTGCCAAAAACAAAAATTACCCCTGGATGGACTTTTTCACGTAAGCTGTCATGCACCATGATAATTCTCTGCGGCGAGGGCTAACATGCTTGTGAATAGTGTTCCTCGCGCTCGACGCGCGCTTGTCTACGCCAACATTATGATTATTCTCGGGCAAGCTACCGGCGTGAATGGACTTTTATATTACATGTCTGTTTTGATGAACACCATCGGTTTCGACGCAGATGACGCAAACTACATGTCTCTGGTCGGTGGCGGCTCGCTTTTGTTGGGTACCATTCCTGCCATCTTCTTGATGGAGACTTGTGGACGCCGTTTCTGGGCCATCATGATGCTGCCTGGTTTCTTCATTGGTCTCGTTTTGATTGGTATTGCGTATCAATTCGACCCTGCGACGAATTTGAAAGCGACCGAGGGCATCTACATCACTGGTCTCATCATTTACATGGGCTTTTTCGGATCTTATGCCTGCTTGACATGGGGTATGTTTCCTATACCAAAACTGGCTTTTCTTTGGGCAATGCATGCTAACATTGTTGTAGTCATCCCATCCGAGGTCTATCCCACCTACCTTCGAAGTTACGGCATGACGACATCCGACGCGCTCCTTTTCCTCATCTCTTTCATCGTTACCTACAACTTTAGCGCCATGAGGGATGCAATGACACCTACGGGTCTCATGCTCGGTTTTTATGGCGGCATCGCAGTCATTGGCGAAGTATATCAGGTATTCTTCATGCCCGAGACCAAAGACAAGACTCTAGAGGAGATTGATCTTGTATTTTCTCGACCAACAATGGACATTGTCCGCGAGAACTGGCAGGGTGTAAAGGAGACAATGTATGACGTGTCCCGCGGAAGGTTCCGCAAGGTACTCGCCGAACAGACAAAGAGGCGCAAGGCCGCAGATGGTGTCAAAGCGTAGAGATGACTGGGAGGAGGGGCAATGGTTTATGTAGCTTGAATTTCAAATACCCTTTGACGTTGCGCGATTCACCAAGTCGTTGGGGGCAAGGCAATGTATCATCTGTGGCTAAAAGGCTACGTGCGTGTCTGTCTGCCTTGAGGTGCACATTTCGCTCTTTGCATCACATAATGCAGTGGCGTTGCTTAGACTCGGCGACCACTAATGTATGATGGGCTTTGTTGGCGCGGCGAGACACTACTGTCCATTATCAACGGGATACTCATACGTTACCAGTGACAATAACAGGTATTTGCTTGCGCGACTCTCACATGCATCCCGCGGCAGAAGAGGATTATTAGGCTATGAAAGTGCAGTGATGCTGAACCATGTTGCAGCACATGCCCGCACATGTCATCCACACCAACAGCTGCTCCTCGGGACGCACGTTTGTTACGGAAAGAAATGGCACATTTGGCAAAGCAGCAACCAAGTGGCGTTGGCGGGAGCACATGCTCTTGACATTGCGCCAGCAGCCCGAAGCTAGTTCAGACGTTTCCGCCGAAGCTCACAGGGAAGAGTAGGGCTTCGCTGTGACACTGATGGGGAAACTCTGGTCGCTAAATATCCACCAACGAGCTAAATAATGCGCGATGGTTGGTGCCTGACAATAACGTGGCAGCGGCCCGACTTGCTAGTGGCTCCACGGTCGCGGTTGGTTGGTTGGTTGCGCCAGGGTCAAATCTGGTCTTTGTCATAGTTATTGAGCACAACTACGGAATAACTTGATGAGCCCGTCAACCCGTGTAACCGCAGGCCTTTGTTTGAGGCTTTTTTTCGGTTACCTGCCTGTAAGAGCCCAACAGGTCAGTACTCAAGTACCGACTGGCGTGAGGGGGAAGGGCCAGCAAATCATGCGCTAAATAAGCCACAGGGGGCTACGGGAGCGTACCACACGGATTTGTAAGTGAAATGGCCTCCATTAAAGTTGCAGCCGCTGTTGCTCTGGTGCCGTTTTGCCTCTCGCCTCTGTGCCTCTCTGTGTTGTAACTTGTCTGTGTGTGTGTGTGTGTGTGTGTGTGTGTGTGTGTGTGTGTGTGTATGTGTATGTGTGGACAAAGATGTCTGGCAATGGGCCTAGAGTCCAGAGGTGTGCGCTGGTCCGACTCGCTCACAGCTAATAATGGAGTAACTAGAACCATGTTTCAGTGCCTGATGAGCCGTCAACTTATTAGTAGCACTCATTGGGCAGCTATTTCCGGCTGACCTGACGCCCAGGGCTAGCAGCCCCCTTGTCCACCCGTCTCGTCTCGTCTTCCCCAATAAGAACGGCACGACAGTCTATAATCAATGCAGTTGAGAAGCGAATCAAAAAGCACATGCAAAAGCGACTGGTCAAAGTGCGACGGTAGTGCAGACCCGAGAGCCAGGCCACTATTCGCCTAGTGTTGTTGTTGTAGCATCACATGATGGCGCAGTATCAGCACAGAGGCTTGAATGTTCACGCGGTGACGACGAATTAGTGCAAATCAGCGGCAACTCCCGCCCGCCTACGCAGCTCACTGATACTCTAATTATTACTGGTGCCTGGCCGGGACGAGGGGATAGCGGGCGGGTGATTTTCCAACTGGTTACAGTTTTCTTCAGTAAAAAGTTGGCAAATGTCCGTCCTACTTCTGATTAATAGTTGTAAACATAAAAGCACAGCTATTACCTCGTTCCATCTTCTACCTCATCTTCATCCAGGAAACCGCCTTCTAAATTTACTCGACCTGCCGGCTCGCCTCGACCAGTCTTGAAGCGACATCGGCTGCATTTCCCTTGCCTGCAAGCCACAGACCTCATTCTTGGCCTGTTACTGGACCAGCTTTGACAGCGCATGACCACCGCGCAGACTTGTGACTTGGTACTTGCGAGACAACGGATTTCGCATGCAGGCGAGAGCCATTTTGGGTGCCCAACGAACACTCGAAGCGGCTTGCACACACGCTTGATCAGCACCCAGGACCTTGGCCCAGCTAGGCCTGCACTCTACTGGTTGGCAGTGGTTGGCCGACTCGAACCCCCCCTCCTTCGCTGGCTCTGGGGAATTGCGCCACGGGCTGTTCATTCTGCATATTGATGATGAGGGGAAAGGCAAAGCCAACATCAGAGCACAGAGACATGCAGCCGAAGCCATCCCAACTCTTTTCACGCACGTTTTAAAGACCCCCAGCACGTGCCCAGGTCCTCCACGCACAACCCGCAGCAAGTCATCACTTTTGAAACATCACTCTATCAGTGGTTATTCGGACATTACTCGTCATCATGCTCACTGGCTAATAGCGACTTTTCATTGCGTTCCTCCCCCGTCAACACAAGAGCAACTCAATTCATCTACATCTCAAGAACCCAACTGCTTCATCCTTGGAGCCTTTGAGCAAAGCGTCGCCCCCATCGCTTATTAGCGATTCTATCGTCTTGCTTCGTCGGCTCATCTTTTCAACATACCGCCATTCTCCGTTGGATGTGGACGCAGAGAGAGCTAACTGCATCCATCCCCGGTCCAAGACCCAGACAACGCCCTCCATATTCCCCTCCCGCCGGAAGGCCAGCCCAAAAAACCAGCTGTTCCGGCTAGTTTAGTATTTTGAGTCTTTTCCGTCTCCACGCGCTGCGCATCTGCAGCAAACCTTACCCACTCGAGGCAACAACTTGGAGTTTCCCTCTGTGAGCCTCTCACCGCCGACTTACAGAGGTCCACAACTCACCCCCGTCACAACACCACCCCTGGTCTATCCGTGGTTGATCCCAGCAAGGCACAAAAAAATACATTCTGTTATTGTTTCAATAATAAACATAACAGCAGACGCCCGCCTGCCCTTGTCATCTTGGTTTATTTATGATAGCCAGCATTTACCCTACTGATATTCCCCTGGATACACGTCACCCCCGTCAACGATCCTGGAACCTCGGGTGTACAGACCGCCAAAACTGTCTTTGCATACTCTTATTACCCGTCATCTCGCTTCGGTATCATACGGTCATTGGCTACGACATTACTCCCCTGGACTCGAAATTATCATAATACTAGGTGTGATTTCAACCCTCATTATATATACACCACCTGTTTCCCTCCCCTTCACCTGGTCGGCACTTTCATCTCCTTCTTCTTTCCTTCTTCCTCGACCCCGCCCACTCGTACCACGCTGCGTCGCAAAAAAAGAAAAAAAGCTTGATACGTCTTCTTCGTCATAACCATTACAAACTGTGCACCGACCATGGATCGTCAGCATTGCGCCAGCCCGGCCCTGTCGGACACCACATACTACAGCTTCAACGATATCGAGCTTGTCGAACCGCCAGAGCCCGCCAACGAGGCAAACTGCTACGCACAGCAACGGCTACAGCACAAACAAGACTTTGACCCGTTTGAGGCTTCCAAGATGCAGCGACAAGACTCTGGCTACGAGTCCTACGAGCCGCCCTCGCCACGGACGTCCATGTCCAACAGCAGCCGGCCATCTGGCACTGTGACGCGGCGCAACTCGTCGGCTTCTAGTCCGCGTGTACGATCATCCAGACCGTCTACGCGGCGGTCAGCACGCTCCTACAATACGTATTCGAGCGGTAGCCAAGCACCGTACAGGATCCGATCATACGCGCAGTCGCAGCCGGTAGGCTACGTGCAGTTTCCGACGCCTGATCTCGTGGAGCTGGCCGAGCCCAGCCCCCCCTCCTCAGAGGCCGCGACGGTGGCCCAGCCGCCTCAAACGACGCATTACTGGACCAGCGACAGCACCCGTCGTCTAGAGTACGCCGCCATTGATGCGGCCGGGCGAGGGGTCACGGGCTGGATGCGCAAGCACTTGGTTCCAGACTGCCTGGTGCCGGACCAGAAGCACCTGTCGTTTGACGACGATACTGGTAGCGTCCGTAGGTATCGCTTGCACCTGGAAGATGACCTTGGAGAGAAGCACCGTCACGACGCGCAGGCAACACGCCGCAGGACCTGGCGTTTCTGGCGCGAGTAGCCTGTGGCAGCCTGGCGCTTTTTATTTTTGGGCAAAGGGTCCCGGTCAATTTCTTCTTTTTCTGGGGAGCTCATGTTTTTTCATGCAAATTTTTAATGATTTTCTTTTGCATTTCCTTTGTTGTTGTTCATCTCACATTTCAACAGCGGTGAGCATATTCGGCGTTTTATACCCTTTGGCATTTGCACAGCAGCATCGCCAAGTACCATCACAGAGAATGGAAGCATTTTGCAAATTGGGCCCAAACTACATGATAAAGAAATTGGATACGACTTGAACGGAATTCTGAATTATGCATCGACCTGCATATTGCATGGTAGAGAGCATACGAAAATTATTATTATTATTACATACAATACAAACACACATTTAAATCCGAAACGAGCGTAATTGCTCAACATTTCTGTAATATTCCTCAGACTATCTTTTATAAGTTTTTAATAGGACAAGTCCTCGATCTCACCCTGCATATGCAGAGAGCCCATTGGGCTACCCTCCACGGCAACGGAAAGTGTCATTATGCATATCCTACAGACAGGGTATCTAAACTGCGCTGTCTGTCTATGAGCCATCGGATAGCAATCACTGTTCGTGATTGCAAAAACACCTCACCAAATTAACTGTATCTCGAGAGTGAGCGGGGAAGGGTTATGGCATTTTACGGTTTAGAGGGACGTGTACCCGTTAAACAGGCCTTCGTCCCGATCAGCGGAGGCTGACTGGGAAGCGCACCGGAGCCAAGTCCGGTTTGCCCCACTTTCGCGGTCCCGGCAAAGGGCTTCCCCTAGCAGCTCTAGAAGCTTGGCATGGCGAGGGGTTCGTGATCACGTCGACGTCTAGAATCCGGCATCGGCAAGTCTCATTCGACTCATCAAAGGAGAAGCTCTAAGTTTTACCCCTTCGGACGATGGGCACCTGGCAAAGGATTAACCGACTACTTTGCGATTCAAAATGCCCTCGGTAGACAACACAAAGTTGCATGGCTTCGCTTCGCATTGTCAGATTTACGATAGCAGCTGATTATATATTTCAACTTCTCTCAATTAGTATACTGTGTCCCTGGGCAGAATACTTCAACAGGCAATCTATACGGTCAATTCTGTTGGAGCAGCTAAGCTGCTCACAGAGAGGAGAGATGGCAGTCGGCCAGCTCGGTGCATCACTTTAGAAATCGCTCAAAACTCAAGGCAAGAAAATTTTTGACAAAGTGCAGAACAATAGAAATGAGTTTCAAGATCATCATTCAATCAATTCCGCATGCATTGTGCATCTCGTATACAACATGTCGCAACCACAGTCCAAGATCCAGAAATGCTGACATAATAATGCACCCCCTTGCCGAGATAGTTGGCATCAAACACGCGCTAGAGCCTCCTTACACGTCTCCCCCACGAGAGCTCAGATCCTTTCCGTCAACCAAACCTTTAATCAACCAATTCTTCTCTTAATATCTTCTTTATTCTTCAGAACCAACTACAGTCTTTCCTTACCTCGAGCTTCCGTCCAACAATGACACGCGCACAGCAGACCATTTCCTTTGGCCTCTTGGTCTCTTCCGTACGTCTTTTTTGTGTCGCGACCACTCGTTCGAGCAGTTTCCGCGCACGACCCCCCCCTCTCCTGCGCAAAACTCGATCCCTCACTCTGCCACGCTGGCAATTGTGCTAACGTCTTGGATAACCAGCTCTATCTCGCCCTCTACCTCCAGCTGATTCCTCTCCCGTCTCTGATCCAGGAGCAGATCGTCCCCGTCGTAAGCTTTCTAAAACCATTCGACTCCCCGCGCCGGGACCAGTACCTATGCTAAGACCAAAACACACAGCTTCCCTTTTGGGCTCTCGTCTCCTTTGGGGCGCTCCTCCTCTTCCGTCTCGGCCTCGGCGTCTTCACCTTTAACGATGTGCCCGAAGCGCACAAGGAGCTGATGCAGGAGATTGACCAGGCCAAGGTTGACCTCCGCAAGCTCGGCGTCGACGTCGACTAAAACACACACACACACACACTACTACTATTCTTGGCGAAGATCAGTTCCTACGCACTATCGAAAACGAAGAATCCCCCGAAAATGCGCACTGCGCAGAGTCGATAACGAAAGTGATGGAAGAGACAAACAGAAGCAGCATGTGGGAGAGGATCCAAGCAAATCATAATAAAGGCTAGTCACATGGCACCTAATGACGAAACTACGCGAGATCGGTGACAAAGGATCGTTTTTCTGCAAAAAAAACTGGCTGCGGTTTACCAGATTTACCCTTGAATCAATACTTTGGGGTTTTGCTTGTTGCCCGGATATCAAGAATGAAAAAAAAAAAATGTGAAAAAGCCCAAACAGATGTATATGCGCCCGTCGCTCCTGTCATATTCTCATGTGTGCATGCATCCCATTATCAACATCTTGTTCAAACATTGGCGTCGACCAATAGCGCTGCGACCTTGCGTGCGGCGACATCTATATCCTCGCCACGCCGCACCAAATCTCGGAATAGGCCTCCCAGCTTGCCCAAGCTGCCACGGCGATCGGCTCGTCTCCCTGTAATAAGACCAAAAAGTCAGCACCGTTGTCACGCGAACATGTTCGCAAAAAAAAAAAAAAAAAAAGCAAGACTTACACTTTCCCGGCACGCCTTCTAGAATCGCGAGCTTACTTTCCGCCTCGCCCGTCCAGTCAAAGCCAATCTTCCACTCAAGTCGTACATGAGCATGGTCCCTCTGACTTTGCCCCGCTTCAATCGGCATGTCGTACGCCTGCTTGCCCATCAAGTACCTCAGATCGGCGCCCCTGAGCACGATCCGCTCCCGCTCCGGCGGCGGCGCCACCTTTTCGCCGCTCTGCTCGGCTTGTCGACGCATCGCTGCCGCTGCCTGCGCCGGCCCGCCCTTGGCGAGCACCTCTGCGTCGAGGCGCGCCCACGTCTCTGCGCGCTCGATGGCGGCGCGCCGCCACTCGGCCATGGCCCAGAAGAGCACGCCCACGTTGCGCTGCATGCTCCTGTTGCAGGGGCCCTCGCAGATGGTGTCGACAAAGGGCTGCAGCTCGGCGGCGGCGGCGGGCTCGAGCGACAGGACGCGGAGCTCGAGGATGGCGAGCGTCACGGGGTTGACAATGAGCTCGACGCGCGCTTGAAATAGACGCTCTCTGTCGCGCAGCGTAAGCAGGCGCCGTTGGCGGAACGGGTGCTCCCGCGTGGCGGGCAGCGCGGCGATGCTGGATGTCACGTCAAACGGGCTAAACACCTTTAGATAGCCGAGTTCTTCCTCGGCCGACATCTCGATGGGGTGGTGCGACGCAATGTCTTTGCTGTCGTCCTTGTCCGGCACCAGCGTGGCCACCGGTCTGCTAAAGGGCAGGAGACCGATGGGATTGAGCGCCGCCAGCATGAGCTGCTGCGACTGCGGCTGCAGCGCCAGAGGATCCGCAGGAATCAGCGAGCGCCGCAAGAGATCCAGAATCTTATCCTTGTTCCCTGGCGCAGCGTAGCGTCCCGTATTTTGCGTGCTGAGCAGCCGCGCATTCTCCTGCGTCGCCATCTCCAGGTCCCTCTGCAGCTGCGCAAGCTCCTCGCGCAGCGCGTTCCGCTCCTTTACCTTGTCCGGGTCCTGCAGCGACACGTTTCGCGCCGGGTCGGGATGTTCTGTATCGCGTGGCCGTTCGTCGGTGCTGTCTGCGGCTGGTGGGTTCGGGCGACGCTGCAGCGCCTGAGGCGTCGGCACTGGCTGCGGCCGCTCCTCTTCGCCGGGCCGCATCGGTGGCTGCTTGAGGGGCGAGGATTTTTGCTTTGCCCTTGTTAGCCAACGCGATGGGCTGCCGTGTATGCCCCTGGACGGTGAAGATGTGACAGGGTCTGGCCTGGCGGGGGGTAGCTCTGGCTCGGCTTGCGGTGGGGCGGCAGCCGTGCCAGTAGCTGGCTCGGGACGACCTGTCCTAGGCACAGATTTAGCGGTCGGCTTTTCTGTCGTCCTTGTTCGTGTTGTTTCGGCTCGTGATGCTGTGCTCGTTCTCGTGGGCAGGGCTGGCGGCGGTTGTTGCTGTTGTCCCGGCGGTGCTAAAATCCCCCCACGAGCTAGCCGACGGCGTGGTGCAGTTTGCTGTTCGCTGGCAGTGGCTGTTTGCTCCGCAGTCTGCGCGGCGGAGGCCTCTGTCGCAGCTGGAGCTTCTTCACGCTCTACAATCTCTGGATTCTGGCGCATTGTGCTGGCTCTGGTCGGCGACTCATTCGACGGGCGGCGGCGTCGCGACCGCGGTGTTGCGCGGTCTTCTCGGCTGGGGCTCGACACGTCTGCGGCGCCGCTGGTCCGTCGTCGTTTTGATGAGCGCTCATCCATTATAGCGGATAAACGAGGATGGCGCTTGTGTTCAAGATGTTGTCTTGTTTCTCTTCATGTCCGCTCAAATTTGTCGATATCACGTCCTGATGAAAAGTATCAACGGTCTTGAAGATCGGTCGCGTAACCGTGATGGCGCCAAACAAAAGAGTGGATACTCGCAGCCAAAACAGGCAAGTCTGAATTTCGCCTCATGACATCGAGCAAATGCGAGCAAATGAAATATTGTTGAAGATGATGGCTGCTCATGTTTCGAGTGTGACTTTTGGCCTAAAAAGGTAATATTTATTCTTAATGATCAGTAGCCAGCTAATGCAGGCCGTTGCCACCCGCAATCATGCCCAACTTGTCTCCCACCACCAGCTCGGGCACAGCCACTGTAGGCATCTTCCGTCGCATACGCCTTTCGAGCTTTTCTTTATGCTATATGACCCAAATAATTTATCAACTCGGTGCCCATTTGTCTTTATATCTTTATAAAACCGCGCTCGGCCAAGTTTGTCTCCTTGAGAAATGCTGAAGATCCTTGCACAGGAACAGGCTGTAAAATGAGGGTTTCCATCATGATGATTGCTTCTTTTATCTGCTGTGATTCCTCCTCCGACACCTGCCTCATTTCATCTCCAATTATAAAGCTACGCGCCAGTTTATCATCCGCGAACAGAGTTTGTCTGCCGAAATAAGGCTCCACGAGCCTGTCGTAAGTGTCAGGAGTGATGACTGGCAGTGGTCCGATGCTCGTGTGAACGTTCCATTTCACAGCAAGACATCGCAAAATGTTGGCTGCTTGATCAGCGAAATGATGGCACGGGGCGATTTCCTCGAGGCTGTCCACACCCAGCTTTACGTCGTCGGCGATGCCCTGATCGACTTTTGTGCCGCTGCCGTTAGAATCTGGACGGGCGTTTAAAATTCCAATAATAAGCAAAGTAATGGACGAAGTGAGTATAAAGTGCGGCAGAAAGGTCGGTGTCCTTCTGAGCGTGTAAAGCTGTGCATAGCACTTCAGCAGAGTGTGGATAGAACTTGCAGACTGTAGGCAAACATCCTTTGGAACAAGTTCAGATCCCGCGATGCGTAGGCGGATGAATGGCCTGAATAACAGGAGTATGCTAAAGTGATACTGCATGCTACATGTGCGTTATTATACCGCTGCAGGGTTTGGTCATTGCTTGGCTTCGACTCACTGGGAAAACAGGACGGCCGGAGTGAAGTTGTAGCCCAATCTTAAAGCAGTGGGCACATTGTCAAACCAGGTAGCAAAGTTTCTGTATATATCCAGTAGGCGCTTTGCGGTAACTGGCTCTTCAGGTGAGTGGAATAGGTAGAGTATTTGATGAGTCAACTCGCTTAGTTCGGCATAACACTTGAATACCGAACGTACATGAGACGGCTGTCCATGAAAGCAATTCGGTGGAGTGCCTGCAATAAGTCAGCGCAGAAATAGAATAATGCCACAAAATGGTGTCTAGAGCTAACCCGAATCGGTGTATGGAAGCCAAAGGGAGTCTTCAATGTTTGGCAATGTGGGTGGTTTAGGTGGTTTGATGAGACTGCTTGAGAAGCACGGTAATGAACAAGTCTCGATAGACCATGACCTGAAGCTCTTGTTAGATGGTTTCGGACGCTCTGCCGAGATTACGCTCACTGATCTAGTGAGAATGCTCCCCAGTAGGTGGCACTCAGAACGGTAAATTCGTCGGTTACTCCGGCGTCTTGCGGGTTCTCAACTATATTATGCAAACCCATCTCGATTGCGATTCGCATGCTTTGCCCTGCATAAGCTATACTGTCTGTAGTGCGACCGCAGCTAGCCTCCCGGATCGACAGGATTCCCAGAGTCTGAATCATTAGCAAAGAGTGGTAGTCCGTCTCACGGCGCAGGAGCTCGAGTGACTCGTCGAAAAAATGCTGGCCAGAGGTCTGTGGATCATCCGGGTCGGCTCGCGTTTTGGGAAATGTTGAGAAGCGGCATCCAAGGGCAAGTAACGCGTTGACAAGCATCGGAGAACAATATCTCGGCCTCCCTTGGCTGAAGTCGCGGAGGAACTGCTCTTTGCTTAGCGAGGCAAATGTGGGATATTCCCAGCAAAAGTATAAACCCAGAATGTGTTTTACTAGTTCAATATCATTGGTGACTGTGGTCCAAGTTTCGGTACTTTGCTTGATCAGTGACTCTTGCAGGGAGGAGACGGCTTCACTGAGTTCAGGGTGTTCGCCCGGGCTTCCGATGATGTGGTTGGTCTGCCGTATCTCGGACCAGTTTGCGACACGGGATCTTGCTGGCTCTGGAAGGCCATCGGGATATTGTGATGACTCATCAAGTAGAAAACTCCTTTCATGATGCGCTTGGCTAGGAGTCGAAAAGTTTGGCTGTACGTTCGGTTTGAGAGTAGAGTCGGCACGATCCCCCACTCCAAGGCCGTCATGTATATTTGCTGTACTGCTCGGCAAGAGCTGACTAGAACGAGTGTTGCCGTAGCCAATGGCTCCATTAGCCGAGGCGTCGTAATATTGTTGCTGATGCGGTTGCTGTTCTGTGCGCTTGAGCCAACCTGCGATGCTGTCGAGAGGGTGCAGGGCCTGCAAACGCGCCAGGACCTCGTCTTGAACCCTGGGCTGATTGAGGCCAGCCAAGACGAGATCAACCTTTCTTTGCTGTTCTTGCAAGGAATCGAGCTCCCTTCGAAGTTCACCTTTCGATTGTCGTACCGGAGCTTTATAAATACAAGTGCCTCGGTTTCGAGCTTTGCATCGACCACAAGGCTGGTTTCCGTCGCACTAAGCACATTGTTGGCATTTTGCAGCACACAAGGTGAAGATATAATGTAATTCAAAGACGTTCCATACCTTGGCACGCTTTCGGCGGCACTCGTTGCATGCATTGGTTGTGACGGTACCTTGTAGGCGGCTTCGTCTAGACTGTTGACTGCTGGCTGGCGGCGTGGCTTCCTCTGAAGGTCCTGTTTCGTAGCCTTCAATCCTCTGCGCTGACGGCGCGCTGCTATCTGTTCCCTCTCGGCTTTCCATTCGTACTTTTATACTGTAAAATCGATCAATACACTTAGGTAGAGAGGCTAGCTGTTTTTTTCTTCTTAATCGACGTCAAGCGGTTAAAAGGATGTCAAAAGATCTGCATGGGCTTTTGTTGCGTCATGGTGACGGTGCCAATCGCGGGAAACTTGCTGCTTCGTAGCCATTAGGCTTACTCAGATCGCACATGAGCAGAAAAAGTAGATCAGTAATAATAGATTAGAAGTAATGGATCAGGAATAATAGTGCTTCACCAAGTATTATCATGCTAATTATGAGATTGGTCGACTGGGCAGGTGGGAATGGCTGATACCCAGCCGTACCTGACGCAGCCACCACGAGCCGTGTCGCATAGCGAAAACCGGTTCCAAGCAAAAATCTTTTTTTTTTTTAAAAAAAAAAAAATTTTTATTCTACCGGGCATCGCAACGTGTAAGCCTCAGCGCTCTCGGCGATGTATTGGTATATTCGTCGGCGCGATACCGAGCGCTGGCAGATGTACCTTCCTTTTTCGTCTTGCTACTATGTCTTCCTAATATGTCTTACTGCCCATTGATGATTTCTCTGTTTGCACGATGATTCTCATCGAATTGCCCGCCTATGTAGTCATTCCGTACCAAGCTGATCATTCCAGTTTGTATCTAGTCTGGCCCTTGTCCAGTTCCGCGTTTCGAAGGCACCTCTTGACCCATGGCACTGGTGCCTCGTGTGTCGTGGATTTTGGGCCGAGACTCTTTTGGTCCGCTACCACTCTCTCCAGTCGCCACAGTTGTTCTGCGATTTATCGCAGAGGTCGAATTTGCGTACTATGTCTCGAAATCGTTATTAATATCGTTTTAATGCGAGGGCGTCAAGGTGTTTAGATGTACCTTCATGGTGTAAAGCCCGGCCCCAATAGCGCCAGCTCCGACGACAGCAAACATTGCCATCTTTTCTTTGGATGCGTTATACATGCTACCGGTTCGATTCGAAATTTCAGCTCGTATCACAAAAATGAGCCGGCTGAGCGATCATGGCTGGTTCTCAGTTCCGAGGGCGGCGGTTGCGTTCCCGGCCTATATAGCATGCGGATCTGCGGTTGACTGCACCATGACGCAATAGAAGTCATGACAGCTTAGAGTTGGCATGACACGCACTTGAAAACAACTGATCCAAAGCTATTGCACGGTTTCCGAGTTTTCTAGGACTGACGCAATTAATTGTCAGAAATGTATTTTCGGTACATGCCGCGGAGATGGTCTACAGCTAGACCAGCCTTTCGTGATGTTGATGGACAGAAACCCGGCCGTCGTGAACTTTGAATACTGTCAGCTTCATCACAGCTACGCACTGTAATAAGCTAAAGAAATATAAAAAGATAGAGATTCATAGCTACTTTATTTAGGGCATAGAAATAGTAGTTTAGTATACTTGACATCGCTACAATTTGAATCGATAGCTAATTGCTTTGGCAACAGGCACTTCACCAAAGAGGTCATCGCTACTCAGGACCGCTCGTTTTTTTTTTCGTCCCCGACATGGTCGTGCACTATTTCTGTATTGCATAAACTGGGCAAAGCCTTACTGTAAAAGGTGCACAATCCGGTGTGCCTACGAGTAGCAACAAATAGCTCTGATTGTCGTTGAGAATTCCGGGCTCTCGATGCAACCTTCCACATCCGCCGCAACAGCCACTAGTTTGTGACGATCATTCCATTTCTAGAAAGAGTCAGATGTTGATACTGGACGATCCTAGTTATAAGATCAGCAGCTTAATTAATTCTGCTGAAGGCGACAAGATAGTGACTGGTCCTAGGTGCTGATTTGATCAAAGTGCAGTCTCAAGTAGCGACGGTAATTGTTCATTTCTATCGAATAGGAGTAGCAATAGGCTCTCAAAAGCGATACATCTACCCTCTGGTTATTTCAACTCTGTGGTTACTTAAATCACTGCCAAAACCGACTATTTTGTGGATGGATTAGGCGAAATAGTCTGATCAGGAAACTTTCTGAAAATGTCGGCAATGTGGTCGATTGGCGCCGTCAAAAGACCCATGACGGTTTCAAACGGCGGCTTCTCGCCAGCGCTTGGGTGACTGCGCGACGGAACAAATGCCTTTGTACGACCAAAAGATGTGGCCATTGAGTTGGACTCGCCATGAGCTTGCTGAAGCTTCTCCTCGAGCGCTGGCAAATCGCGCTCTTCCTCCTCCTTGATGTGTTCATCAAGCGTCGACCAAATCTTCTTCAACTGAGGAATGTATTCCTTGTCCGAGGATGACATGTTTTGAAACACCTTGAGCATTTCCTTGACCTATAGGATAATTAGCGCCGTTGTTGTTGCTGCCCAAATTGGTTGCAACTAACCTGGTGGTGTTCCTCGCGGTCCTCATCCGCCATTTTTTTGCCACGATCGCCAAGATACTTCTCAAGTGCGGGATAGACAACGAGTTCCTCGCCGACCGAGTGGCGAGCTAACTCCCAAGTGAACTGGTTACCGTATCGCTGCTGATGGTCATGATTGTTGGGGTTGTTAATGACCTCATCGTAGTATTCCTTGAGTTCGCGATGATCCTTGACGATGGCGCTCGAGATTGTAGACATGGCTGCCGTCTGAAACCTCTTGGTAGTAATCTGAATTGATGTATTGTAAAGTAATTTCAAGGTAGAGCTTCTACCAGCGTTTTGTAGCAAATTCATATTAAAAATGAAGCCAGAACTCCGACATGGAAGCTTGTAGCCTTGATTTTATACGTTTTGGGTGTTTGTCTTGACGAGACTTCTTTTTATTCCGTCCAATTAAATTTCACGGATTTATAATATCATATCTACGTATTTGATACTTGAAACACGGCTCACATGTGGAAGAGGCTCTGTTGTGGTCACACCTCGCGGCTCGAGATCATTACGTCGTCATGGTTGACGCACCATTGGTGTGGGAGTCTGCATCAGCGCGGATGAAGTGGTCCGAAGAAATACACCAACGATGTAAGCTAATAATGTTTGCAAGTACTTCTGTAATAAGACAAATTGTTGGCTGATCATCGCCGACTTGTGTTGTAAATCGCTGCCAAGAAGTAGCGAAGCATACAATGGTTGTAGGCTTTGATGCTTCGAAGGCGGCTCAGGTGACTGTTTGCGCGCTTGGGCATTGGATTACCCTCTTGCCAGCTTACAGGTTTTAATTTTTTTCTCGGTCATAGGTCCATTCGAGAGATGATTCTTATTCTCTGCAATTTCTAGCTTCCGAACCATGTTGCCAGTATCACGTCGGCGAGTTTGTCTTTCCATGGTGTAAGCCACACTCACCATATTAGCGTCTTAGTAGCCATGAAGCTGCCCATGGCGGCATTGTCCGCTGCACAACTGTTGGGTACCAGGACGCAAGCTTACGGCTCTGTCTTTTTCAATTAATTGCTCTCGGCTGAGGATGTATTGTAGTATTGGATAGGCCCCCGCTGATTTCTTCTCCAGCCTTTACACACAAGACTTGTGTCGCCAGAGCTGTCGTATGTGGCCCTCTCTCTACTGTCACTCGTCACCAAAAAAAGCTGTAAAACAGAAAACGAAAGGAACAGTAGAAAAACTGGCGTCAGACTAGCCATGGAGCATATTTCATGCCGAGTTAGCAATTCGCTCGGTACGTAACCGTAATTAGCCAGGCGTAAGCCGCAGCATAACTTCCAGTTTTGATGGCCATCACTGTAACGTGCTGAATCATACGTAAAATCTTCTCATAGCTCAAGTCTTATTCTTTGAGAACATAAGTAGGTCTTTTTTTGATTGAACACTGCTCCTCATGCTTGGAGACGCTGTTTGCCTTGAGTTATGGTACACAATTGGATCACAGATTGCCAGTGGAGGGCAGTCAGTACATGAAGGATCCTTGGAAGTACCTCTTACAGAACTGCCTGTTGCTAGAGTCATCGGCTATTCGGAAAGCGTAAGTCATCGGTCTATGTCTTGAATTAATTCGTTATAAATCTTATGTTTTCCAGAAAAGTTTCCTAGTATTACCTAGCTGATTCTAGTGCGTAGCTGTTGATTAAGAAGACTGTACTAATATTCCATGCCCGCCTTGTTTTTCTTCCCCGGCCTACTTTCAAAAATCATTATTTTGTTTGACCAGCTTCTGCCAAATAGAATGAGCAAGGCTGAGTTGGGCACTGATCGCCAAGTCGTTGCATAGCTCCTACGCAATCATACTGCATCATCTTGTACTTGAAATTCAGGCGGATCAAGGCACATCGCAGGCTGATGTCACAGAAGACTTGCTACAAATATGGACGGACTTTTCTCATGCCCCGAGAGAACTTGTCAGTACAGACAGTTCACAGTCACCGCTTTCAGAATATACTGCAGTCACAGTCCAGGAGTCAAAATGTCAAAAAATTCGTTTGCGCAAATCGATCCCAAGCTCACAGACGAGCCAGAGTCTTACGTTCCTGATGGCCAGGTCCAGGACAACTCCTCCTATGTGACGCGCGCAAAGGAGCCGGTGCCGGTGCAGGGAGACGATGCTGTTGTCGAGGACCCTGTCAGCGAGTCCAAGGCAAACAGTCGCGCGCAGTTGGGTGAGTCGCGCGCTCAACAAATTGGCCACGGATAACTGCAGCTAATGACCGAGTAGAGCGTGATGAAAACGAGGCTATTGATGAATCTAACATGGTCAAAGGTAGGACTCGAGGAGCCAAGCCAAGAACGGGCAGCTACAGAGAATGAGGCTCAAAGTTTGCATTGTATGAGCATCCACTAGGCTTTTGACAATCACAAGCATGTGAGATCATACCTGGACTATTTAATGGCACGAATCTTTGCATCGTATTGTACCTTTCACTGCTGTGACTTTTCGCATCGGGCCTCTATGATGGGAGTCATCAGAGCGCATGGTTGATCAACGACGGTCGACCGACACAAATGTCGACATGACTTGACAATGTCGCTACATACCTAGTAGCGGGGTCATTAGCAGCAATGCAATTCGAGTATATGAGGAGGTTGTCAAAGTGAGGATACAGGCGCAGGTTTTTGAACGTAGTGTAAACTCACAGCAGACTTGAGGGGCCCATGTACGAAATTTACAACAAAGGGGATCTAGTATTGATGAAATTGTTGATCTTTCCGCTCGAATCTCTAAAACTTATTTCTTCTTGGTGAAAGAATATAACCCTAATCCTTTCCGCAATGTGTTTTTTGCACCTGTAACACAGCCATCTTCGCGGGAAAGGCCCCCACGTGCAAGGCCGAGCTAGCTCTCCAGGCCGTTTGACCCTCCCTCCACCAGCCTGACCCGCGCTCTGCTCTGACATCATCCCGAACACAGCCGAACATCGGTCAAGCCTTTTTTTTTTTTTATCTTTCTTTGCCTTCCCCCCTTGACCGCGCAAAAAGCACTCCAGCTTTGCGACCTGCGATTCTACCTCATTCGACATGTCGGCGCCGTCGAGATTGGCGCCAAGAGTGTGCCGTTTTTGCCGCACCTCGCCCACGTCCTGGCGAGCCCTCTCCTCCTCCTCCGCCTCGGCAGCAAAAACGACAACGACGACGACGACGTTGCCGCCCACCAACCGCACCCCAAAGCCCGATTGGCCACAACGTCAACCACGCGGTGAATACTACGACATTCTTTTGCGCGATCCCACCCCCTACGATACCACCACCACAGCCAAAGCCTCGAAGCCTCTCAGCTCTTCCTCTTCCTCTGCCCCGTCACCGCCGTCGCCGCCGCCGGCAAAGACGTACGACACCATTTCCTCGCGCACCGCCTACTCCAACTCCAACGACACCGATACCGCCACCACAGCCGCCGAGCGCGCCCGCGTCATATTCGGCTCGCGCCTGCTAGGTCCCGCCGAGCGTGCCGACCGCGCTGCCGGGCGCGCGGCGCAGTCCACGACGATTGCAGGCGTGCGCGTGCCCCCGCGGCCCGAGGAGCCGGATAATTGCTGCATGAGCGGGTGCGTCAACTGCGTGTGGGACCTCTACCGCGAGGACATGGAGGAGTGGACGCTGGCGTCCAGCGAGGCCAGGAGGCGCCTCGCGGAGAGCGCGGCAGCGGCGACAGCGAGTGCGGGTGGTGCGGCCGGTGCGGGTTTGGGCGGCGGAGGAGGAGGATCTGAGAAGAATCGGGCGACGGGCGCGGTGGGAGATGCCACGATTGCAAAGGACATGTGGACGGATGATGTTTTCCAAAACGTTCCGGTGGGGATCCGCGAGTTTATGAAGCAGGAAAAGAGGCTCAAGGAGAAGCACCGGCGTGAAGGGACAGCGGGGGGGTAAATATACGACAAACCGGTGTTGTATATATGTTTTTTTTTCACGATGCATCTACAAGAGCATAGACTGGGGCGTTTCTGGGCAGCAAAGACTGTCGTTTATACATTGCCAGACGAGAGAGAGATGAAGCATCATTGCTTCTACCAACACAGCGAGACGTTTTTGGCGACAGAGCCATGTCCCGCCGCATATTTTACTAGACTAGACATACATACATGGAATATAGAGACTCTATGATTCATACTCGTCATGTCTATCAAGGTAGACGCCTCCCTGTGTGGAGGCTGACAAGCAAGCAGCGTCGAAGCAGTTCACTTTTCACTTTATTTTCCCCATCTTCTTTGGTCGTCCACGCCTCGCCGACAGAACTCGGGCATTTCGCTTCACCGGTCCGGTGCGTTCGCGTGTCATGGCTCTGCCGTGGCACCCATGCCCGGACGCTGTAGTTCGGCGCTGCCATCGCCGAACGTGCAGCCCCCGTCATACGTGATGGAAACAGACAACGTTGCCGAAGATACACAACACGTCTACACCATGCACCCTCTTACAGGATTCTTCCTGATCCGTCAGTATCAATATCCCTGTCTTGTGCGATGCTGTCTTCTGCTTCTGAGTGGTGGTCGGAAGCGAAGGGTGTGCACAGGCACGTCATCCTTTCGATGTCATTTTAGGACGGGTATCAACATGCATCGCCATGAGTGGGTTGACCACGACCTGGAACCGAGAGAAAACCGGGCACGGAAGCTCCGGCAACTATATTGCATGCTATTTGAAGCGAAGAGGAAGAGACCAGAGTGAGAAAATGTGTGAAACAGATAGATTGCTCAGTAATTTATGCCTTCCAAGGAACAGCTCCTGATTTACATCATTTTGATTTTTTGTTCTTCATGTCATGGGTATCGCGGATCTTATTGTCCGTACCGTCGGTTGTCTATTGGATATCATTGGCAGTTTTTTCGTAGGCCCAGGACAGTGGGAATGTCAAAGGATCGAGAGTCGAGAACACACATCTACTTGCGACTAGAATTGGCGCTTTCGTCGTGCTCCTCAATGTTGATGGCCTCCCAGGGGTAGTTGATCCAGACGTCGGGGACGGTGCGAGCGGCGTGGTAGCGGTCGGGCACCATGTCGTGGGGCAGTGTGCCCTTCTTGGGCTTGTCCTTGTTGTGGAGGACAAAGATGCTGAATTCCGTCTTGGGCTGGGCGTCGCCGTCGGGCATCTTCTTGCGGGCCTCCTCGACGTCCTTTTCGAGCTCCTTGACGGCGTACTCGAGCGTGGTGCGCGTGTCGTCGACCTCGTCGACAATGAGGATACGCTTGCCGACCAGGTTCTGCATGTGACCGAGAGAGGTGAGGTCGAGCCACTGCGTGCGCGTCACCTTTGTGCCGGGCGTCTCGACTTCGGTGTCCTCGCCGAGCTGCTCGTACAGTGAGAGGCCAATGGCCTGAATGGGAATGTTGGGTGAGCCAGGCTGCTTGAGGAACGAACGCAGAATGCGCGCGGGAATGTAGCCGCCGCCGCCAATGGCAATCATGAGCTGCGGCTGGAAGTCGGCGAGCAGGCGCACGGCAGACTCCTTGCACAGGTTGTGCACCTGCAGAAAAGTGAATTAGCATGTGAAGGGCAGTGAAGTCTAACGGGTCGCGGCAAGCGTATCGCGGGACAATTCCGCGGGTGAGCTTGACTGGGCCGTCTTGGAAAAAGGGAAAAAGTACACTTACATCGTTGTAGGTGACGTAAAGCTTTTCAACCATTGTGAATTATTGTATGGTGACTGAGGCGTCACTGGCGGGGTAGACGACCGCTGGAGGGGTACGAAGATGATGGGAGGAGAAGCCGGTAGTAGCAAAAGTAGGAGATGACCGAGGTCTCCGAGATTGAGAGAATAGCTTCTGACGGGGGCAATACGGGAGCAAGATGCCCAAGAGAGGAGAAGAAGAAGAGAAAAGAAAGAGAGAAAAATAGTGAAGCTGCCGGCCCGCGAGAATTTTCTCATCAAAACTTTTTTTTTTTCGCGCCCACCACGACTGAGTGCCCCCCCGCGCTGCACCAAAATAGGCAGTCTTGGCCCCTCCAGAAGGCAGGGAGGCCCGGCACACTCCACTCTCACTGCAAGGAGCGCCTTGTCTTGCCACCAGAACTTTTGACTGGTCGCCTGAATTGTTATCGTATCCTTGTCCTTTGTCGAGTACTGTTATAGTTACCAGAATTAGCAGCTTCATCCACGTGGAGGCTACGACGCTTCAAGATACTATAGCGTTGCGTGTGCCGGCGGTCAGATGCCTCCTCCAACTGTTTTAATTGTTCGCGGCACGAGCCGGCACATGTAATTGAAAAAAAAAATCAATTTAAAGGTTGGGTATAAATTTTCTGTGAGCGATCAAATATGCAAGGTAAATTCTGATAATCTCCTGCCGACTGCATAACTAATGCACGTCTGCTGCACGCCTGCGTCTCATCTGCATCCCGCCCGCCCTGGTGTAAAGGATATTCGGGACTCTTCGCTAGTGAACCACCACTCGAGCCTGCTAGGAAATTTGCAGCACGTCCATCCCTCCTCTGAATGATCATGATTCGCATCGGTATTGCATTCAATTTTGACGCTGTCCCGTTCCACGCGCGTGCCCTGCCGCAAATATTTGGTCTTCTTGTAACAGAAGCACGCTGGCTGTTCGTACACTCGTACCGCGTCGACGCCAATGCGACACTGGCCTAGTGCCCTCTCCCCGCCATTTTGGTATCCAACAACAACGCCTCGGCAAATGCCCAGTGCCTTGTCGTGGTAAACTTCAATATCCTTGACCTTGTCAAGCTCTGCGTAGGAAAAGTAGGCATGCTCAAATGGCGGTGACAAGTTCATCGGGTTTTGAAAAAATACCTCCTCCTCCTCCTCCTCGCCTTCCTGATCACGAGGCGCTGTCCCCAACGGATAAACAGCGCCCATTCGGGAAATGCCATGTATCAGCGTGGTTGCGTCGTCTTCCATCCACAAATCCTTGCCATAGTGCATATAAGGCCCCAATACGACTTCTCCCGAAATACTCATGTGCAGCTGTAACAATCAGACTCTGTTGTTGCGTTTCGTCCCGTCATTGGTACTTACAAGCAGGCTGCCTGCGAATTGAGGCAGGCTCGCTCCGGGTGGCAGCAACGGAGTTCGAAACCCGAATTTATCGATCCCACCCCGGATTGGCACGAATATCCAAGCCACCCATTTCTTCTTGACGGGATTGAGTCGCTGGAAGCACGAATAGGCCGACGGCGCTTGCACCGTGTGCGCATGCATTGCCGCGATTGTGCCGGATGAAATGAAGAAGGTGATTCCAAACGAAATTTTCGTTTCAATGGTGCCTAAGCGCGGGCATACGGGCTGTACCTCGGGTGAGAATTCGTGATCTGGTGCAACTGGTGGACCTGGTGTATCCCACGATCTCAACGATCGCATTCCTTTGGGCGGGTAAAGTCGGCCAAGTCCAAACTGCAACAGTTAAAACAAGTTAGCGTCAGATGTTTTACAGATTGCCCTTGAAGAATTTTGACCTTGAAAGAAATCGGTATTCCCCCCAGTCGCTCCACGCTATCCACAACGTAGGCATATGTCTCACTTCGCATCGAGCTCTTCGTCGGGATGTCTGGCAGCCGCTCAATTTCTCGTAAACCGTACGAGTCTATTGTGAGGCGATAGAAGCCGCCGGCATCAGAAGTTGCCATCTTTGGTACAGTGCCTCGCTTCCAGGATTCTACTCGCAATAGCGTAGTCATTGATGCTGTGGCATTATCGGCTTCGATCATAAGCTTACGAGTAAACTCCTTGGCCAGCACATGGCGCCAAAAGACGCTGTTCCCAAGATTCTCACATATCAGCAACAGCAATTCATTCGGAAGCATGTTCAGAGACATACGCCATGTCGCAGCGGCGTAGGTCATGGCGAGGTTTGCCGCATCTTGGTCCAAAATGGTCAGCGGAAGGGGCCAAAATCCACGCCAAGGATAACGGGCGTGCGCCGCATGCCACAAGTTGTACGCCGTAATGTGTTTATGATCGGCTGTTTGCTGAAGAAAGATCTGGAAGCAATCCCGATGCACCGTGACGCTTTCGAGCTCGGCAGCGCACTTAGTGCATTTCGGTAGCTGACAAAAGGTCCAGGGCGTGCCGGGCTTCTGGTTGCAATAGATGGCTATAGGAAATGTCGAGGCATCAATGACTCGGCAAGTGGTGTTGAAGCGATCTCCAAGCACTACCAGGGAAGGTAATTTGTTGCTGTCAGCTTTTACGGAAGCTGGGCATGCACTTCCGCGAGGCTTGACTTACAGGCCATCATGGGCTCGCCAACCTCGAAGTAGCACCCGCACAAGGAGCATTCCGGGTGTATCCGAACATGGCGGTGTCCTTCGTGCTTGTCGGACTGTGGTCCTGATCGCGTGATGCTCATGGTGACAAGCGTTACCAGCATGCGCGACGCAAGGGCGAACTGAAGGAAGAAGACCGGAGAAGCAGAGGTTATGGTGATGGTGATGATGTCAAACGGTGGGATTCGCGCTCTGGTGAGGCTGCTGATGGAGGAAGCGGCATTACAGTGGTTTTCGGTACGTCGTGACACTTTCTTTAGTGGCTTTGGTGCGTCCAATCCACTGTAATATGACTGGGACACTGGGTCGCAACTTTTTGCCACTCCAGATGATATCGTGTCGATAAAAGTTTGGTTGCTTTCATTTAACTAGAAATGCTTTCTTCCTTGATCTTATTCCTTTACATTTCTTTTCTTTCTTTGTTAATTTTTTTTTTTCCTAACTGGCTCATCAAATGTGATTACGATGCCGAGTCACTGTAGCTGAGCCCGGCTTATATGGATAGTCCACCATAGCTTGCTCACCGATAGCCGACATTTACCGTTTAAACCTTAAGCATTTCTAACGGTCCTATGTATTATGTGTTACACGTGCTAGATCTTGCGGTTTTCTACTGTTGTTATAAGAGGCAAGTTGGCTGACTGCGCCCTGGCCAGTTGTGCACTTGCCAAGGATCAGGCACTTTCATAAAGGAGCAACCAAACAGCTTCGGAAAAATTCAATCTTTCTCTGTGACTGAAAAGTCCTGCCAGTCTCATTTGGCAAGTCAAATCTCACAGTCCTTGCGTAAGGTCACTCGCGATTCAGTTGCCGGCCATCAACCCACAGCAGAGTCGTGGTTATACCCGCCTCGGCGAACAGCCGAATGCATATGAAGAAACCCAGAATGTATCTACCCCTATAGTACAGGCCTCACAACTTCGCTGAAGTATCAGTATATCCCAAGTTCTGATTCGACCGTCATCATGCGCAATACTCATGAAGCCTTGTCTGTGGTAGCCCTTGCGTTTTTTGCCGACATGTCAGAATGTGTTGTTGGTCCTTGCATTGGGTGCAGTGTGTTGCGTATAGCTATGTAGCATGTACTCGCACTGTGACTATCGTATGCACTGTGGTATTGAGCGACCACTAAAAGGTGACAGCGTCGGCGGCACTCGTAGGTAAAGCTTTTCAGTATGGAAAATAGAAGCCACTGGGACGCCTCGTTGATTGAACCGAGTCATCAGCGATTCGATTGTGGCTGTCCATCAAATTTGTACGCCACAAGCCACCTCAAAACTTACTATAGCTGTCGACCTACCCCTTCAACCACAAGCCTGCAAGCAAAGGGCAGACAATCTCTGATGTAGCCCTTTGAAACCCTTTGACTATAATGTTTTTTGCTTTTTTAACTTTGCTGTGGCTGCCTTGAGCAAAGCCCTGCGCAGTCTGCTCTCAAAATTGAGGCTTGTGGGGAGAAGAGAAGCTTTGGAGGCTGCCATATGTCTGAACTCAACCATTCTCTGCTTCGTATCAAGCTTTTAATATTAACTATAAGAGGGCCAAGATCCCTCAGAATTGACAGTGATCAACTTTCAAACCCGTGTCTCATCCTCTCTCGTTCACAACCTCCACCTTGTCAGCATTTCTCTATCTGGCAGAATCTCGACCTTTGAGACTTCAAGTTGAACAACTTTTCGTAAATCGGAAACCATCAGTCAAGTCCCATCGACAATGTCTGCCTATTTTATTTACCCGCGCAACATCACGCCGGCATATATCATGACCAATCCAGAAAACTGCATCGAGGACTTTAGCCCTGAAGCGTTTCCCATGCGTAGACCAAGAAACTACACAGAACACCACATCAATCACGAAGATGATATCCAGATTCTCACGGAGATTCGACATGACCTACAACGATTTGGTCACTTTAGTCACCGCATCAAGGGCAATCTTAGCCACCTTTTCATCGCGTACATGGTTTTGGTCCGCAACTCTCTTCACAAGATTCAGGTCTGGCACCAAACTGAGCTCGCCGCCATTGACGAGACCATGGCTGCCATGCATGCAGAAATTGATGCCTCCCACTCCTGCCACATGTCACTCGCCTATTTCAGGGCCAAGATGGACGTCCGAAGCACCAGGCGGGGCCTCCTCCAAGGCACCGCAGAGCTTCTCAAGGACCGCAGGGAGCAGCTCATCAATGCCCAGGACATGATGTACCGCCAGCTCATCATTAACGCCTACCTCACCAGCGAACTGAGCTGGAACGGCAACAGATATTGCGTCGACGGTGTCCGCCAAGGGCGCTTCATTTCGAGAGACCCCATCCTTCCACAGCACCTAACAAGAAATGCCGACGAGACCAAAGACGGATACTACGAGCTACGACTCAAATGGGTCCCTAGCCCCGGCGCCACCAAATACCCGGCGCAGCTCTGTATTCATCGCATCAGGGACGAACGATTCGCCCTCCAAGAGGTTGTATGGGGAGACTTGGCCAACTATGAGGATAGCTTGGACCGCGAAACCATCACAGTCTTTGCCCACATCTGCTGCAACTGGGTCGCACACGATCAGGGCATGGATCGCTTCGATAAAGAACGCGCCGAAATGGATGAAGCGAGATATAAAAGATCGCTTCCTGCTTGGAAAA
The DNA here is from genome assembly GCA_030782805.1 of Aschersonia sp. MBC 622. Classification (NCBI taxonomy): domain Eukaryota; kingdom Fungi; phylum Ascomycota; class Sordariomycetes; order Hypocreales; family Clavicipitaceae; genus Aschersonia; species Aschersonia sp. MBC 622. Next base: position 17,063 of record JARJPL010000176.1, on the reverse strand, counting down.
GACTCACCTATAAAGCTGGTGACTACCAAAAGACTCTGGTGGCCTCTACCTAGGCTTCGTCGAGTCGAGCTATCAACAACTAGGGTATCTTACCCAAAACACCATGCAAGACCTCTGTACAAATACTTCCTTTGTCTTTTCTTTTCTTTTCGATGATTCTTCAGTTTCACTGGTGCAATTTTCATCTTCGTCAGACGGGCTTCATAACAAGGTCGATGCGCGAGGGCTGTGCGAGGCTCCACGAAACAGTGAGGAATCCAGGCTTCTCGATCACTGTAGGAACTGTTTGTTTATACATGTTCCAATACTTGCCTTCTCTGGAGGACTTTTATTCTTTTTTTTCTTTTCTTTGGACAGAAGCGAGATGGCATTGATTAGTGGCTGCATTATGGACTGTGCTATAAACATCTTTCTTCGCAGCGTTTGCTTCCATAAAAGACAATAAAAAAAATAAAAAGTCTCCAAATCATAGAACATTCTGCTTGCAATATCTTGACTCTTCAAAGACAGTATTTATGCCCTTTTCATCCTGACCTTGACTCCGTGCTTGCATGTCGTCGCGAGGGCAAAGAGCTCTTCCCAGTCGCGGCTTTCCTGCGAGTCCATGGTCTGGAAAGTCTGCACCATGCGCGCCACCAGATAATGAGATTCCAAAAGCGCCATCTGTTCTGTGTTCTTCGTTAGCTCATTTGTTCGAAACCTTTTGGCTCTCCCCCCTTTTCTCATCTATTCAATACTCACGGCCGAGGCAGATGCGCGGGCCACCATTGAACGGAAGGTATCCCCAGCCCGGACGCAGACCAGCCCATCTCCCAGGACGAAACTTGGTCGCATCGGCGCCAAAGACAGCCTCGTCTCTATGCAGCGCAAAAACATTGTATACAATCAGCGTGCCCTTTCTGACCAGGAGAGGCTCGCTCCCATCCTTGCCGCCCCCGACGGGCAACGTCGTGTCTCGTGTGGCTTCCCGTGCATTGGTGGGTATGACGGGATGGAGGCGCAGTGCTACGTGCCTTGTCAGCGCATGTTCTTTGTCCGTTGGCGATCTCCCCCATCTGGTTTTCGCCCCTGTGTGGTTGCACAAAACTTACACTCTTGAACGCACCAGCAAAGGTACTCCATCTGCTTCAGCTGGTCTGGTAAAGGTGGCGCATCGCCACAAACGGACAGCACTTCCTGTCTTAGAGTCTTGTACATTTCAGGCTCTTTTGCCAGCATGAAGAACAGGTTGCAGAGCAGACTGGCCGTGGTGTCGCGGCTTGCCACCAACAGGTGCAGCATTTGGTCTCGTAGCATCTTGCGGTCCGGAGTGACCTCTGCAAGCTTGATGAGCACGTTGTCCTCTTTTGCCTCTTTTGAATCGGCGCTCTGTAGCGCTTCATCAATAAAGCCATCCATGTACTTGAAGACACGTCGCTTGGCCTTTTCGGCAGCCCGGTTGTAGCGGAAAATTTGAAGTGGACCAAGACACATCTTCTTGATGACTTCTTCCGAGCATGTAGTGTAGTCGTCAAAGAACTGCCACTCTTTGTCGTGTGACCTTGTCTCGTCCAACATGTGGGAGGACTTTGATGTCAGAAATTGACTGGCAAAGTCCATGGTGAGCGCGAAAAACAGCGGCTGCAAATCCACTGCCTCTTCGTTCCGCGGGACATGGCGCAGAAAACTTTGGAAATGGTCTTCAAGCATTGCTGCGATGGCAGACTTGTCTCTTTTGGCAAAGAACGGTCGCAGTAGCGACCTCGCGTGTGACCATGACGCACCATTGACACTGAAGATTCCGGTTCCCAGCAGTGTAGAGATGGCATCACGGCGCAGCTTCGGGAGCTCAAAGTCATTGAATGATGTTGCCAGTATGTGCTTGATATTTTGACTGTCGCTGGTAAAGATGGTTTGCCAGAAACAGCTCTTCATAGTGTAGGTTGAGCCAAACTGCTTGAACATTCTGCAGGTGGAGGCGAGATAGTTGTCGTCGCTTTTCTTGAAGATGATGTTGTAGATGAAATCAAGGCCAAATATTTTATTCCTGACTGGGCCAGCAGGACACGCTGTCTGGCATGGCTTGCCTCGTCTTGCGCTCAAGTATCGTAACAGCAGTGTGTACAGAAACTCAACAAGAGCAGGCACGATGAGCAGTATAGATGCGACTATGGCGAGCTGCATTTTGTAATGAATAAAAAGTTGAAATTAACATATATGTATTAAAGATTGTCTGAAGAGTGAATTTGCAAGTTCTGAACTGTGCTTTCCTGCGCCTAATATATACGACTCCCTTGCTATTCACCACTTGCTTTTTGATCAGCTGCGTCTCCGGCCGGAGCTTGAGCCAATAAAGGCCCCTGGACACTACATCATAAGTTTGAAAACCTAGACCCTATATAGCGTCTTGTTCACCGTGACAGAATTTCAGAAATGTGACGGACGAATCAATCGACCTTGACCAAGCCAATACAGCCCTCGACAGACCTTGGCTGCTGCATGTATTACCCCATAAGATGGAGTATGACGCGCCTTAATCAATGCGGTTATTTACATCTGTCACGTTTTACAGACTGGTTCTCCGATACCAGCAGCTTGGGTCGTTTCCGATGATGCAGGTGTAGAGCGCTTGTGGCATGCTCAAGTTGAGATCCGCTGTCTTCATTTGTAGTCATTCACCAGTGCCAACAGCAAGCCTGGTCCGTACACCCTCTCACAAAGTACTGTGTTGCACTGATGATATCAATGGCCTTGCTTATCCTTGTAAATTGTTACCCAGAACCGCCAGGCTGGGTCCCGTGGTCGGTGTCCAGCGGCCCAGACGCCTGGATGACCTGTAGTCTGGGGATCACCTAAGTAAATCCTCCATAAAAAAGCAAATCGAGAGTCTTTCATTGCCAAACCGCCTATCATATCGCTTCAAGCTGATATCATTGCCTTGTTGCGTCCAAGATGGCTGATTCTCTCCACAACGTGCAGCGACAGACTCGAGCTGGGACTTGCTTCCCGACAAGTTGGAACATGTTCCTCGAGCTACGGTCCCTACCTAGTACAAAGATCTACATAACAATCTACCTATTTTCCTATCCCTCCCCCTACCAGAAACCTGGGACTGACATCACCGACATGTCCTCGTATTTCTCTGTGTACACGGAACGGCTAGGTACAGTGCTCCAGGACCAAGGTCTCGGTTCGTGTTCTCTCAGTAATCTATTTCCTCGTTCAATATTGCCATGTTGTTTGCTGTTTTTTTTTCTTTTTTGATTTGCCGAACGTAGATGCTAAATCAGCTGCAACTTCGGCTGAATTGCGCCTTTTACGTGGTGCAGCTATCCATCTTCATGGCCGGAAAAGCTGAAGCTCTTCAGACTCTGACCCAGGCTTCATCTTGCTCCAATTTCTCCGTCTGCTACTTTCGATCGTGTCCAAATTCGTAATTGTAGTACTAGATCGAGTAATCGGTTACGTAGCACGAGGCGCAGCATGATATTACCGACAGTGCCTGGTCAAGATTCGCCATCACACCCCGGTGATGTCGGGTGGCCAGAGCCTAATCGACCCCTAGATTTCCTAATTGCGTTTTATGTTCACATGCTTTTCTCTGACCGATGTGGTACAGTCTGTGACAAATATAGCTGAGTCTAGGGACGTGGCACGGTTGACGGTTTCACACGATCCAGATATGGGCTCTTTGTCTTCCCGTGCCATCTTAAGTCATGGGCCGCAGGGGCCGCTTAGGATTAGATATTTCTTCTTTGGTCATTTATTCCTTATTCGTTACTATATTTAAGATCATTCAACTGCCATCTGATCAATAAAAAAGTCTTGTTACTGCACTGGTCATTCCCAAGTCTATTCCTTTTTCTTCAATTGTACACTTTCAAAATCACAACATGTCATATCAACAGTTTCGTGCTCCCACACCGGAATCTTCAACTGTGCAAGCCGATCTGGCTGAGATCCATGGAGATCTCCCCACCGGGTTCGGACAGCTCCTCTGGCACATGTTCCTTGCCACCGCCACAAAGTATCCAAGCAGAGATGCTATTGTGGCTATAGCTGAAGACGCCGAAGCCCCTTCTTCTGTCTCTGGGGTCTCCTCCCAGCGTTGGAGCTACCAGCAGCTCTTATCAAAGGTCAATGCCGTGGCTCACCAGCTTGGCCATCTCGACTGCGGCGGTGCAGGCAACACGCTGGTTGTTGTCACCAGAAACATTGCGGAATGGGGACTGTTTTTCTGGGTCGCAGCAAAACTGGGCATGGCATTTTCTCCATTAGATCCAACGGCCAAGAATGAGCTCGGCTCTTTGCTGTCTACCTCGGCTCCCCAGGTAGTTTTTGTTGAAGACGAGCAGATGGCTCAGTTAGTAGAGGACTGGACCGTTCTGGACAACAGCTCTGTCAAAGCCAAGATTATCCTTTCCGATACTACCACTACCAAAATTGGCTGGCTTTCACTTGCACAGCTTGAAAAAGATGCGCACAAAATATGCCTAATGGGCTGCCAGTTTGACGGCCTGCGAGCAGGTGGTACAGGCAGCAGCGCACTCATCATCTTCACGAGCGGCACGACAGGAACACCAAAAGCTTGTGTGCACACCCACGACAATCTGATATCGCAGACTCACGATTATGATCCCAATCCAGATCCCGAGTTTGTAGATCGGTGGCTCATTCATACCCCGGTCCACCACATATTTGCCATCAACAATGCCTTGCGTGCATGGCGCATGGGCGGTGCCATCATTCTACCTTCGCCCACGTTCAGCGTCCGAGCCAGTCTTCGTTGCGTTGTACAGGAGCAGTGCACCATCATGTCAGCCACTCCGACTCTGATCAGGGCCATGCTTGCAGAAAGCAGCTGCCCTGACGTCAGCCAATTCAGACTCTCCATCATAACGCTGGCAAGCACAATGATATCTGCAGAGGATATTCAGCTTTGCAAAAAATCGCTCGGCTCTCGTCACGCCATCCAAGCATATGGAATGAGCGAAACCGGTCCGCTTGTGAGCTGGCGCAGGGATGATCCTTTGCTAGTCGCAGGCTTCCACCCTGGTGTTGGCAAAGTTCTTCCTGGGGCCTCCATCCGCATCTGCCAGCCAGGGTCTCGATACATCCTTTGCCTCGGTGATGTAGGAGAGCTCCATGTTTCCGGTCCTTCTGTAATTCATGGCTACCTGAACCCGGAAACCAACAGCAGTTTCTACGAGGAGGGTGGACGCCACTGGCTCGTCACAGGTGACCAAGCTCGGGTAGATGAGGATGGAGTCGTATACATCCTTGGTCGCTACAAGGACTTGATCATTCGTGGCGGCGAAAACATTGACCCGGCGACGATTGAAAGGGCCATTTTAAGCTTGTCAATTGTTCAGGTCCAAGTTGTTGGTCAGTCGGACCAGATTGCGGGTGAAGTTCCTGTTGCTGTAGTCAAACGGCCTGGCGACATTCCCAACAGCGCAATATTTGAGAAGGCTCGCAGTCTTGGCTCCAAGTACACACTCGGTGCCATTTACGACCTCTCACAGCTTGGTCTAAACGAGATGCCTGTCACATCACTCCAAAAACCGCGACGACAGCTGCTCAAGACTGCCCTCGCCAAGTTCATAAAAGCTGGAGGAGAGCAGAGACTGCCCCAACTGCAACTTCAAGACACTACTCGTGAGCAAGACTTATTGGTTGAAAAGCTTGCTACAGTGTGGGAGGACCTTTGTGGCCTAAGGCCGCAGCTGCGACAGAGTGTGCATACGTTTGCCGACAGCATATTGCTTTTGCAATACTGTGATCGGGTATTCAGGCTTGTTCAGGTTCCGCTCTACATTCAAGACTTGTTCGAGAGCAAGGACATCTACTCGCAAGCCGGTCTGCTTCTCCAGCGTCGTTCTGGTACCATTCCAGCGTCCGACTGGGGCCTCGGGGTGCCTGACGGCGGCCACGATGCTCCTGAAAAAAAGTCTCCGTCAACGTCGATTGTCAGGAAGAGCCTTGCTTTATACCTACTTCCGTGCTTCCTGCCGCTGCTATGCCAGAGTCGGTCATACCGCTGAGAGCCAGTCAGTATCGTCTGGTGGAGGGCCAGCGTCCTCAATCCTATCATATCCGCTTAATATATCGCATCCCGCAGCTGTCTGGTGCACGAATACTCGAGGCACTGCAGATACTAGTATCCAAGACAGTATTGCTCCGGTCTATCCTGACCAAGTCGAAAGCCACTGGCGAATGGCAGCATGTCCTATGTGGTGAAAGTCTGGTCAATGATGTGATACACGAGAGCGACACTGCAACGGAAGAAGAAGGCAAGATGCTGCTCACTCAGGAGTCTTCATCCTCCCTACAGCTTCCGTATGCCTTCTGTGCCAATGTTATCAAGTGCATCGATACCAGTAACCACTTTCTCGTCCTGTTCTTCAATCACGCAATCGTCGACGCCATGTCGCTCTGGTCGATCCTGCGCAACCTCGACGCCCTCTTGCACAACCAGACCACAACGCTGCCCTAAGCCCGTCCCGTACAGCGTCTGGGCCGACCTGTGGCAGCAGAATCGCCGCAACGACCTCTCCCGCCGCGCCGTCGCCTACCTCGCCGCCAGACTCCGCGGCATCTCCCGCTTCCCAAGCGCTCTGTGGCCGCCGCAGCGCGCGCCCGGGTGGATGATTGCCGACGACAGCGACTCGTCGTCGTCGTCGTCGTCGTCGCAGCTCGCAGCCCGCAACGCCGCCAGAGAGTCGGTGTGGAACGGAACTTGGGCCTCTCTCGCTGACGGGCTACGCTTCCCGCGACGCGGCCGCATCGTGCGGCTGCCGCAGCTACCCGCGCTGCACGCCGCGCACGGCATCACGGCGGACGTGCTCGCGCGGTGCGCCCTCATCCTGCTCAACGTCCGACAGACACGCGCTCCCTACGCGGTGTTTAGCAGCTGGGAGGCGGCGCGCTCCTGGCCGTTTGTGCCAGGCTGGATGCAGGCGCATCTGCCGCCCGCCATGGCCGTCGACGGGCCCACGACCCAGTGGCGTCTCAACATGTACAGCGTGGCAGGGGACGAGACGGCGCTGGGGTTCCTCAAGAGGATCCAGGCGGAGGAGGCTGCGCTCGCAGAGCACAACCATGCACCGTGGGACGACGTCAAGGCTGTGCTGAGCGAGGAGGCCGCTGTCGCGGAAGACGCCTCCTTCCGGCAGGGCTTCGTCTGGGACGTGACACTGGGCATGTCGGCGCAAGACAGGCGTCACTCAATCTACAAGATTTTGGAGCCCATCAGTCGTCACGACTGGCCAGACTGGTAAGTGATTCCTTCTCTCACTGTGGTATGGTAGTCTATCGTGGGACGCTGGGGACTTGTTACCACGGTTCGCGTGTTACACTTGTGCGCATCGAAATTTCGCTAACATGACTCTTTCCAAGTGGGTTGTTCTGGAACGCATTCATGTTCGACAAGGAGAATATGTACTTTGTCGCATCGTGGGATACTGCGCAGCTGAATGGCGACGAGATAGACGAATATTGTGATCGCTTGGCTGAGATGCTGAGGGCTCTTGCTCACTCGAGCAACTGGGACAGCCCTTTGAAGAACGTGTAACCCTCCCTGTGGGCTGTTTGTGCGATAGTGAGGGCTAGACACGCACAATAGCCATGTATTCGAAGCACTCGTCAAACGAGTTTCTTTGAATCATGCCGCTCAGATCTTGTACGCCTCAATCACACAACAACCTGACACAGAGAATTTCTTTCAATCAGTGCTTCTTTTTCGAGATATATAGCCTTAACCACCTAGAAATCGATTCAGTTCCAGTAAAACCCCGGTTTCAACTCAAAGTTCTGGTTACATACCAGCACCGTATTCTCAAGCTTTCACGCCAGCATGCCTTCTGGCAACAACTCTTCAAAGTCGGACAAGACCGCATCTACGTCGTCGCGCAAGCCACTTCCAAGCTCAAGAAGATCAACTGCAAATCGAGTTTCTTCAGCTTCGTCCGCGCAGCGCCAGTATTCGAGCCCTGCCCGGCCATTACGTGCCATCGCCCCCAAGCCAAGTCCCCCGTCCGCACAGCCGCCCACCGACGACTCAGTTGCGGACAAGCCATCTCAACAGGAATTTACTCTGATCTGGCCCGCGGAAGAGGGCCGAGCGTGCCGGTCGCATCAGAACCAGCCTTTCCGCTCTAGTTCGCCGCCGCATGCCATCGCCCCCGAACCAGATCCCCCAGCCTCGGAGCATCGGTTGTCTGCCGACCAGTCTAGTGAGAATGAGATTGCTCGAGATGAGTCCGCTATTGTTCGGCCTTCTGAGCGTTTGTCCGAGCGGCAGGGTCCGCATCCGTGTTCTTCGCAGCCGCGCTTCGCCCACCAGGCTACTGTAGAGCAAGTCTACATGGGTGCGATTGAAGATTCGACTGCATGGTCTAACCAGTCGCCGGCCACCATCGCCCCAAGCCTACTGATGCTTACTCCGGAGCAAAAGAGCGGCGAGTTCCGAATAGCTGCCGAAGAAGCTACTCCATCTCCGTCGCCGGTGCGTCAACCGAGCAGGAGCAGACGTACACCGGGGGCGGTTCGGGGCCGTCCGATTTATCAACAGGTTGATTGGCGGTCCTGTCGAACTCTGCGGCCCCTTGCTCCCAAGCCAAGCCCCCCTTCCTCGCCGCAGCTGCAGTCTTGCAAACCAGCATCCTCCCCGGACTCTGCCCCCGCAGACCCCACTCCGCTCCCGGATTCTTCGCAAGTTGAGGTCCCGGTTCCGCGTCCCTGTCTGTACCCTTCACAGGTCGAGATGCAGGCTCCGATTCCTCTCCCATACCCTTCGCAAATCAAGATGTCGAGCCCGACTTCTCACCCCTATCTTTCACAGTTCGTCTTTTCGCTTCCGCCTCCTCTTCTATTCCCCTCACAAATCGCGGTCCCGGTTCCATTTCCTTCTCCCGCCCCGACCGCTCCGCTTTCGTCCACCATCACCCCCCTCGCGCGGACTGTGCCTCATCTTCACGCGCAGTCGGCCACCCCCGTCCACCCGTTCTGGAGCCCCTCGGCCGTCGAGCTCGTGCCTTGTGATGAGGAGGGCACCATCCGGGAGGCCTATAAGCGGGAGCGCATCGCCGAGGTCGAGGCGCTACGCGCCGGCGGTGCCGTCAGCCCGCCATATTGGACAGTGCGGCACATACAAGAGGTCTGCGCCGACGTGCACCGCATGCCGCGCGCCGCGCGCGCCGGCTTTGGTGACCTGCACAAGCAGCTGCGGGAGTTGTACGCGCTGCATACGCACCTCGCGGGATTGCACCCACCACCGTGGGCGCGGCCCGATGACACCGTGACGGTGGTGCGCGGCGGCGTGACGACGGTGCTCTTGCGGGTGCTGCGCGACTTCATCCTCGGCATGAGCGAGCACCTGCTCGCGCAGTGGCGGCCGTTTGACCGCGCGCGGCCCGAGTGGAACGTGAACTCGGAGATGTCGTTCCTCGAAGACTTTAGCTGCCTGCTCAGATTTCACAACAAATTTTACGGGCAGCAGGTCATCCTGATGCATGCGCCGCTGGCGCCGGGGTGGGCAGATCAGGGTGGGCTGCGGTTTTATCGAAGTATCCCATTTCGCGGATATCAGGAAAGGCGGGATACCGGGCTGACGAATGCCGAGAGGGAGAGAGACTCCTTTGCGGACTGTTTCTGGGATACTTAGTAGCTCACCCATAGGAAGTCAACGGCGGACTTTGAGCTTTTCGAGTTCACGGAAGTGAGAGTATCTTTGGTTATAAGGCCCATTTTCTCCGCAACGTTTCCAGCTTACTCTAAAATTCGGCAAAGGCATGGAGAACACCTTTTTTAAGACGTGTATCACGCTCAATGTTCTTCTTTTTCAGCCCTGCATTAGCTGAAAAGGCTTTCAGAGTAGCGTGCAATGACATACAATGTACATGGTCATGAATAGACGTATCATATCTCATTCTAGATTCATCCTGGCATCATCACCAATACCCCATTGGCCTCCATCTTTGCCTTGTCGTTGAAGCTCCATTTCCACTTCGATGCCCAAGCCACTAGTATCCGGCCCGCTGTCTTGTCTTTCGGTCGCACGCTTGCCGCGCGCTTCCCTCTTTTCTTTTTCCTTGTCAGCGGCAGTTCGATCTGTGGCGCGCCTCCGTAATATCGGAGGCCAAAATGACAATTTCGAAGAGGTCGAGTATACGGATGCATTATCGTCGATTAGCTTGACATTGGCATCTTCAGCGCTTTTCTCTTCGACAATGACTGGAACGTTGGCCAAGGAGGCAGAGTCTGATTTGCTGTGCAGCGAAGCACTGTCTTTAGTGGTGGCTTGGCGACGATTGTGTTTTTCGACTTCGACAAGCTCGGCATCTCGGTACCACTTGCGCCGTCTTGTCCACTTGCCCCAGCCATCAACTCCTCGGCGTCCATTGTTCCACTACGAGTCGTTAATGCACAAACTCAGTTGAGACTGCTGATGTCCTTACCTTGGTATCGTAGTATATCCAACCGTTGCGGCCGGCGGTGCCGTCATAATCCACGGCCCCATTTTCGTCTGCAGCACCATCCACGCGCCATCGACTACCTTCAGCCCATTGCCACTGCATACGGCTTCCGTCCTCAGCGTGTGGCAGCTCGAATTCGTCCTTGGAAGGAAGCGAGTTGTTATGCTCATCGGTCCACGCAGCCCTTTCGTACGCAAACAGACTATTTGTCCATCCCAGGCCAATCCAACGTCTTTGGTTTTCGTAAATGATAAAAGTAAACTTGACGCCGGCACTTTTTGCGCTCCGTGAGCTATCATTGCGGCGGTGACCGCGACTTTGAGCAGCTTTCAGTTGGGCGGCGGCGGCATTCTTCACGGGGGTGTCGAAGCGAAGTCCTGTAACGGCGGCAGCTAAACGACGGACAGTTAGACTTCGCCAGAGGATAGCCCTGCAGACGCGCATTGGACGAGCATGCCAGGTAAGCATGATTGTGCCAACAATGAGAACGACCCGGCGGACGGTAATAACTCTCAAAGGCGGCATTGTGAGCGCAAACCAGAAGGGAGTGACAATGAGAAGGCGCATAAACATTGCGGTCAAGGCAGGCTTGGTAGTGGCACTCGTGGCGGTGCGCTGAGTGCTAAGAAAATCGGTCATTTCAAGCAGCGGTTCCATCAAAGCGTTACAGCGACCGGTCAACTCTTTCAGAGTCTCGACAATTTCGTCCAATGTCTTTTGGTGTTTGGTGCTGCCATCCGCTTGTTTGCTCGGCTTGACCGCAGCATGCGAGCTGCCAGCCGCGGCATCAGTATTCGAAAACTGTGCCGTAGTAGACTTCTTTTTCTTATCGAGCTTGACAGGTTTACGCCAGCCGCTGCTGCTAAGTGGGCTGTAGCGACGACCGTACATGGCAACGATGATACCGACGCCGACTGCGACAGGGCCGGCCCTCAGCAAAATGGTGTCGCCATAGAGAACAAGGAACCAAAAACTGCAGACAAACAGGAAGCTCTGCCATGGGTCGCCGGTGCTCCATGTCAACAGACCAACAAAGGTATTAAAGGGTAGAAGAAAGGGGTGGCTATAAGCGAGAGCGCGCGTGATCTGGGGTGGAGTGGCCAGCAACAGCGGGCTCTTCTGATGAACGAGTACAGTTGAGCGGCGGGAGGATCTCGAGGGCGTGTTGGCAGATAGGGTCACGGGAGAGAATGCGGCGTAAGTAGGCGGAGCTACGAAGCTCTCGTCCAGAAGGGCGGGCGAGCCGTCCACCATGGAGTCGTCGTCATGAGCGGACATGGCTGCGGCAGGCGGCCAGTGTGGCTCCTGGTATCGGGGGACGTTGTATTAGCCTTGGTACTGGTAAAAGATGATGTGCGATTTCGAGTTGTCGGCGCATTTCAAGGGATACGATTTCAAGCTTGCCACGCACGTAGAATCACGGGCGTGAAGTGCGCGACAGGTAGCTCGGCTAAGCTCTGACAGGGCAGATGGCGATCCGAAGCTACTTCGGATGCGCCCGGACACAGGAGATGGATTTGTGCAAAAGTAGAAGTTGAAGACTTCGCCAATCGGTAGAAAAGGGCGCAGCGATCTTGAAGACTAGTGGCGTAACAGAGTGCAGGGACAAGCAGGGACAACTCACAAAGGCAGCCATTCAGAGGGGCTTGAGGTGGTCAGGCGCAATAAGTCTCAGGACGTCATCGACCGCGCACCACTGGGGTTGCTGGAACACGGCGCGGGAGGGAGCGGGTAATAAGAGGGGGGGGCAAGATGGAGGAATAGGCGATGCAGCAGCTAAAATGCATGAAGGCGTCGCAGATTTGATGGAAGCTGTGCCAACGTCGATGAACTCTAGAGAGAAAGAGAGAGTCTGGGGAAATTGTGGTCGGCTGTGGTTGAGCACGGGATCAAGAGTTGGCCCCGGGTGCCGTGGCTGGTCAGTGACTAAAGTGGCGAGGCGAGACTACCTACAGAAAGCAAACGGCAACGTTAGCAAACGGACGAGAGCTGGCAGCCTGGCAGCTGGCAGCTGGCTGTTGGCAAGAAGCTTTGAGCCGAGGCCAAAGCAAGCAAAGTGCGGGGTGGCTTAATTAGGCGCACAGTTAGGTAGACGGACAGACACGTGAGCGACAGGCTCAGTACTAATTAGAGATTAATTACATGCAGCTAGTGAAATAAAGACTATGGTAAAAATAGCTCCCAGGTACAAGACATCAGCGATTGCGTATACGTAGCCGAGCACGATTTGTGCATTCTAATTCCTCTTTTCCCACTGGATCTCAGCAGCCTTTGCCGTAGCCGACAGTGGGCCCGAGTTGTTAAAGCCACTACTCCGGACCGGTTGCGTAAACATGCCTTTTACTTACCTACCTAGGTAGCAAACCTACCTAGGTACCGAGTTACACGTGCCAGGCAGCCATCTTCCAGATGGACTTGAAGATGCCCCAACCTCGATCGATGCTGATTGCATGCGATGCAACAGTGTCGGAGGGAAGCCGTTTGATGCAGCAACAGATTGGAATGAACCCCGTTCAAACAGAGTTGCGTAGAGACATTTGCTTAATTTTGACAGATCTTTGGCAGATGTTTATCCTTGGCCAAGCCAAGACAGTTGGCCTTGACCAAACCAAGATAAATACCCTTGGCCAAACCAAGATAAATAACCCTGGCCGAGCCAAGATAGATGTCCTCTCAATTACTAGTGTCGTACATGCATCGCTGTTTGCGACGAATCTGTGTATCCGGCACAAATCTGGTTCCAGGACTGGCCCTCCGTGACATAACATCACAGTGCATATTGACTCAAAAATAAATCTGAACTGTTTTGTATTTCTCCGACTCTATACTATATGCATAGATGCCGCTGCTATCGTCGTTTCATCGTCGTGACTCGTCCCCTGGGTATATTGATATATCGAATTATTCGCTGTCGGCATCACTACCAGTCGCGCAATTTATTTGCAGCCGGTGCAGGTGCCTGAAATTCAGTCAGCATTTCGTTTTATGCTTATATTTGGCAAGGTATCAAAACGTACAGCTAGAGCCGCAGTTGCAGGCCGAGGCAGAGCCATTGCATCCACAGTTGCCGTTCATGTTGAAGGTTGGTTGGTTGGGGTGGTAAAGTGTTGGTGTTGTTGAAGAGCTTTGTGTGTATGAAATCGAGATTGTATCTGAGCTTGATGGTTGAGATCTGGTAGTAACCCAAGGGAACTCGCCTCGTATTTATATACCCCAATTCCTGCGTCTTTTGTGCGGCTCCAGCTCCCCGATTCTGACGAAAGACGAAAGCGCTGCGTGCTTTTCGCGGTGGCGGCTTCCCTGACCCACGCCACCTGAAAGAAACCTTAACCTGTTTCGGCCCCTCGCCGTTGCCTGCCCGCGGGGTTCCAGCGCCAACACGCCACGCACACCAACACACAAGGAATCCTTCAGAGACAAAAGGAATCGCCGTAATCTGAATTTGGATAATGATAGAAAATCCTCCGTCATCATCTTGTGACTAGTCGGACGTCCTCTCTGATTGCGTTAGTCTTTTGCTGCATGCAGTATGCGTAACCGACAACAACTAACCATGTCACTTGTGGGCCGTCATCACCAATTACGAGTCAACGAGCCAACGTGGCTGCGGTCTTTGTGCGTAACAATGCAGATCAATGTAAAGAGTAACTACGTACTAGTAGCCCGATAATTCAGGAATCACTCTCATCAGTGCGCTCGCTCCAAAACCACCGTAAAGAATCATCCAGAAATCAAAGCTACCAAAATTTCATGCCGCGTAAACCGCGCTCTTTTCCCCCTTCATCACCATCTGCCGCGGATACCGCCATTCAGCCTCCCGCAACTTCTTCCACTGAATCCTTCGACGACATAACAACGCAGCCACACTCAGCCCAAGACCCAGCAGCGCCCGCTTCAACCGACAATGCGGTCCCGCTGACACTCGTTGCTGCCATGACGGCGATGGCTCTACGAATACATCCTCGTCCGTCGAAGCCTTCAGCATCCGCTGCGTTGACCACGTGCCGCTCGCCCCCTCGCTCCAGATCAGCTCCGACCGAACCAGCGTCCGCCCGCGGTCGTCGACGCCCATAATCTCAATCACCTCGCCGACGTCGCGCGGGATCGGGATACGTGTCTCGAATCCTGCTCTGTCCACCACGCAGCGCGCGCCCAGGCTTCCATCGCCGCGCTCCGTGTTGTTGCTGCGCAGCAGCCACGCCGTCGTCTGCGTGTCGCCGTTCCAGCTCACGTACAGCGCGCCCTCCTGCGGTCGCACCACAATCACCGGCTGCGCCGCCGGTGTGCCTGTCCAGGAGTATTTGGACACCACGCGTCCGCCGCCGCCGCTAGTCGTTTTCCAGAACTTGGCCGAGGCGGACGCCTCCCGAAAATGTGCTGCGCATAGCACCCGTCCGTCCTCTGAATACTCGGTATATGTGGCTGCCAAGGGGTTGTCGTCGCCCCAGCCCACAAACACGTTGCCGTTGCGCAGGCGCTGCACAGTGCCCTTGGAATGACGCGATGTCTCCGCAGCAGGCGTACTGTACATCCGCAGCAGCGCAGCCGTGTTAGTCGTCGTGTTGACATGAATCGTGCGCGCATTGCTCCGCCGTCCGGGCCAGCCCTCGATGTCTGGCACGTGCCCGCTGTCCAGCAGCAGTAGTGTCGAGTCGCCGTACCACTGGATTCCCTGGCTGGAAATCATGGCTGCGGCTTCCCCCTCGGAAGCGTCCTCGAACGAGTTGAGCCTGCCCCCCAGCACCCACAGCACGTTACCGTGACCGCGGCGCAGCGCTACGGCATTGCACATGTTGCGTGACGAAATGACGTAGTCGCCTTTGTGGTCGAGATCGATGCCCGTCGCGTGGAAAAAATCAAACGCCGTCTCGGGAGTTTGGCCCTGATTCTCAGTAGCAGCCTGGCTCATCGTAACTTTGAAGTGATGCGAGGCTCTCCATTCGAAAACGAGTTCATTCGATGTCATGTCAATCTCTTGGATGATTGCGTCGTTGATCCACCCATTCTGCAAGCTTCCTAACGTGTTGTGTACCTGCGTGGCATTATGCATTACCATAATCGCCGTTCCACCATCCGTCAGCTTGAGCTCGACGGGCCGTGACGAAATTCCGCCCACAGGTCTCAACTCCTTGATCATTTCGTAGGATTGGTCCAGCTACCATCAATTGAACGTCATCATTAGCTGCCTCGTTCGCGCGTCGCGCCCAGTACGGTGCGACAACTCACCACGACATATGACCCTCCTCCAGCATGGCGACTACTTTCGTCGTGCCAAAATGTCATGTAGCTTCGATCGCCAACTGATTGCACCTTCAAATCGCGCGTCCGGCCCCATCCATCCTGCGTCCACACCAGGTCGCCGTTGGATCGAAAAATGGCTGGCCCCTCCAACTCTGCCTCGTTCTCTGTCGTTGATCTCTCGGCCGCCTCACCAGGCGTCACGAAGAGCAGCCCATCTTCGCAGGGCTGCTCGCTCTGCCAAGTCTCCAGCTGCGGCGACGTCGGCCCGCAAAACGTCTTGTACTGTGAGGCTGGATGCCGCATGAGCAAATCTGACAGCCGACTGCGCCCCCCGACTGTCGAGGTACCACACTCGATCTGTAATGTACCATATACGCTGGCCACCAGCAAGGCGAACAGTAGATTCTTGGTCACTGGTCTCATTTCAACGTGGATGATGTCGCAAAGGCCTACGGCTTCAGAGAAAGTGTCACTTTTGCCAATTGTCTCGTCGCTGCCACGGAAACATCACGGGAGTGTTCTACTTTGGAACAGATCAAAGTGGCCAAGGCACAGGACAAATCAAACATTAGAGTGTTACAGCAGAATAAATCATATTTTGTTCACGTGGTGCGCACGAGGGGTAATCTTTGACCAGCTTGAGATGGCAGCAGCGCGAGACAACGCACGTCCGATCTATGTGCCATGGTCGAGGTAGACAGAAGCACACATGTCTCGCCAGACCAAGTTGTGCCAAGCTCAGCCAGAATGAAGGAAGAAAAGACGTCCCAGGAGACCTTGTCCACGGAGTAAGCACAAGCCGAAACGCAGAGGCAGGCCCGAGAGCACCCCCTCGCAGCAAGCGTGCGTCACAGCTGTCGTACCACGGCTTCACCTTTTTTCCGCATGTCTGCAATTAATTAAGACTCTGGGACTGCCAGTCGAGACGGCAAATTCAATTCACCGTACGTGCCAAGAGGCATAGTTTGGAACACAATGGTTATTGTTAACTCAGCTGATTCATTCTTTTCACCTTCTGCGCACGGTCGATGCAGCTGGAGTCCCGTTGACGTAGGCCGTACGCTAGCAACGATTTTTGCTCCGTGATATGCATCGCCCAACCTTAATTCTGTTTGCTGGAGCGCTCGCCGCTGAGCCATACGGTTTCGCCCTAACTACTAGCTTGCCTTGGAATCCGTCCAGAATAGGCTGCCAAGCTACTGCGTCGTATGCGATGTGCCAGTTGTTGTTCGAGGCCGGACGGAAGTAGAAAACGGCAAAAACGAGATCATCGTTATTCTGCGCCTCGTCCGGCAAAATCTAGAAAGCCACCTTGCGGCTATTGCGATCATCTCCCTTTACGCAAGATGTCGTCCAGCCCCCCCCCCC
>JARJPL010000174.1:0-149577 GCA_030782805.1 Aschersonia sp. MBC 622 | reverse complement strand
CCACAAGTACCTGAACAAGTTCCAGATGTCCTTCTTCGATGGCATATAGCAATGCGGGCATGCCCAGAGGAGATATACAACGCAAATTCACATCCGCTCTGCCGCGATCAAGAAGAATCTTGACGACGTCTAGGTGACCTTTTTGAGAGGCCAGCAATAGTGCAGCCTTAAATCGCAAGCTTTTGGAGCTGACATCCACTTTGCCGGTATCAAGAAGAGCCTCCACAACTCTCAAATGTCCGTTTTTAGCGGCCAGCAGAATTGCAGAATCCGCATCACAATCGTTCACATCCAATCCATCATAAGAGAGAAGAATCTTGACAACCTCAATATAGCCACCCTCAGAGGCCAGCATTAGTGCAGACTGGTGTTTGATGTTTTCAAAGTTAGCGTCCACTTTGCCGGTGTCAAGAAGAGCCTCCACAACTCTCAGATGTCCGTTTTTAGCGGCCAGCATGATTGCAGAATCTCCACGACAATCCTTCGCATTCACGTCCACTCCACCACGAGAGAGAAGAGTCTGAACAACCTCTATGTAGCCATTTCGAGAGGCCAGCAACAATGCAGACTCGTATAAAATGTTTTTGGAGTTGACGTCCATTTCGCCGGTTTTAAGAAGATCCTTCATAACCCTCAAATGTCCGTTTTCGGCGGCTAATAAAAATGCCGAATTCCCCTGGCAATCTCGAGAATCTAAATCAACTTTTCTTGCCGTATCGGAAGCGTTTCCGACAACCGAGTGGTACAACTGTGCGGCAGCCGGAAAGATTGTTGACTTCCCACCAAAGATACTTGGAGTCTCGCCAACCCGGAGAAGAGTTTGAACAATGCCTACATGTCCTCTTTTTGCAGCCATCAACAATGCCGACGCCTGTCCGTAGTCTTTAGCGTTGACATCCACTTTGCCAGTGTCAAGGAGCATGCGCACAGCTGCATGATGGCCATTCTGGGTGGCAAGTTGGAACGGCGTTTGACCTTTTGAGTTTCTTGTATTGATTTGTGATTGCCCGTCGCCCGCTTGCGCAAGGGCAACTTGCAAGCGCTCAAGACACCCGTGCTCAGCAGCCAAGTGCAAAGGTGTGGTCCACGAGCTCACTTGATACTTCTTGTCGCGATTCATATCATCCACTTGCTTGAAAAGGTCTTTTTTGGGCCATAGAGAGTAGTGCAAGATATCATCCTTGCCGGTGCTATTTCCCACAGAGATGCGGACATGCAGCATCCAAAACCTTAAAGCGTAATTCAAGAATGGAAGATCCCGACTTACGAGGTCATGTACTTCCTCCCGACGTATGTAGAGGTCTCTCACCGAAGACTGCCGCACGAACATTCTCTCTTGCTCTTGCTGTTCCACTTTTGCGAGCCCTTGCCACTCCTTACTTCTAACTCGAGTTAGCGGAACTCCTCTCGTTTGAACACACCTCTTAGACCCTCTCTCTCTTACTTTTTCCATAACTCTCTCTCGAAATTATGAATACCCTCCACCTCTGCCTTGGAAAGAGCCTTCGCCGTATATGAAGAAAGATCCACTATGGAGAGGTAGCGAATACAGGTTTTCGCCAGTCTGTAGTGGCCGAGTCTTTGCTCCCGAAAAGTCGTCGCAGTGGGATCGCTGTTCGAAATCACATCAGCGCCTCGAAGAAGACGCAAGCCGTGGCAGAAGAAGAACCCTTTCACCGTTTCGTGAATAAACTGTATGCGCTTTGTAGTGCCCTTGGAGGTTTTCGTATCCACGACCTCAGCAAGGCCGCAGCTAAGTGCCCGGAGACGTCGCGTCATGCCGTCGTCATCAGTGATGAATGAAGGATCGTTTCGACAATCTACCACCGACTGTTTCGAGTTGTCATCATCAACAATCATCGCCCATCTTAGTTCATCCAATGACAGGTCCCGCCCTGCAAAGCATATCCACTGCATCACCTGCAGAGAGCTGGCCTTCTCTGCCCCGCTCATGATTATTGAGCTGAATAGGTCCTGTAGTTCTGGAGGCAATCTTTTGAGGGCTTGAACTATAAATGGCAGCCCGTGTCCAGAGTGATAAAGCCGGATCGCCTCTTCCAGAGCCACGCGAGCCCATAGGAAAATGCCATGAGCTCTGATGATGACGATTTTCGGAATCTCGGAACTGGAAAGCTGCTGACAGCGGTTCGAAAACTCTTCCAAGACGTACTTTTTGATATCATCGACATTCTTCTGGTCTACTTGCAACTCAAAGTCGCAGTCGGTGGCTATAACGGGGAAGTGGCGTGCGGTGAAGCATATGTGGAAGTTTGTGTCGCTGCTTGGGTTTATCTTGAGGAGAAGTTTAAATTCGCGGACCATGGTATCCGCAGTTCCCTCATTGCTCTCATCAAGTGCATCCACGAATAGCCACAAGGCACGTGAATCGAGAATACTGCAAATGGCATGCGCTAGGTTTGTACCCAGGTCCTGCTCCTGCCAGTACCAGTCTTTACCCACCTGTCCGCTTGTATCCTTTCGCCTGCTGAAGGAGGTGACAAGGCCACCCAGCGCCTCGGGGCACTGATCAAGAAGTTGGTGCAGAACTGACCTATAAAAGCCCAGCCGCGTCTTCTCCAGGTCGTCTGCCGCGCGTTTATTGAAGAAGAATGACACCACGATCGATCTCATTTTGTCGACATACCGGGTCCGCTTTATTTCCTCCATTATGAACTTGATCAAAGTCGATTTTCCCACTCCTGGGTGTCCCTTCATCCAGAACAGTCCACGGTCAGCCGACGACCATTGCTTGTAAGTACTCTCTTTAAGCACCCAGGTACAAGTCCCTGGCGTGGCTGGTCCAATGGCTACGGACCGGTTGTCCATGCTAGAAAACCACAGCGCTCGCATACATTCCTTTTCGTCCTTCGTCAGGGGAACGTCGGCTAGTAGAAAAATGTCGAATCAGATTGTGTGCATTGAACGGCAGCTGCCTACCATGTTGTTATGTTGTGACACTCACAATTGCTTTCTGTGGTGTCCCGTGCCATGGCTTCAAGGATGGTGCGAACTTTGTCATACTGCGCGTCATTCTCTTCAAACTTGACAATATCGGAATGCGATCGCGGGATAGCACAAACACATCCGTCATTGAATTCTGACTGGGGACAATGTCTCGCAGATGTTACGCTCAATGCCATGACCTTGGGACCATTCATCTTCCACTCTCCCTTGTCGTTCTGCAACATGTTATTATGAGCTTCAATGCTCCAGCGTCATTCTTTTATACCTTCATTGCTGTATTGGATTGCTCGGTTTCGTAAAAGCAAAATAGTCTCAGATCTTGCTTCGTGTGGGAGAGTTGATGGAATCGATCCCTCAAATCTTTGAGCGCTGAAGAGTTCACAGCACTCAGCGATTCAATAAGCCCAGAGTTGGGTCTGTCCCCGGCCATGGCTTTAAGGGCCCCGATCTCCATGCCACTGTGAGGTACTGCAAAAAAGGCAACTGCTCGTGACGCACAGAGAAGAGATTCGTGATTCTTACTATTTTTCTCTGTAGCGAGTTTAACCAAAGCCTGATGTGGCAGTCAGTTATTTTGAAAACGGATAGTCTGAAGGAAGGATGAACAGGGGGGCGGGGTGATGATGGGAAAGGCAGAATGATGATGTACCTGTTTGACTATTATACCCCCAAGGCTGTGCCCGATGAAGATGATGGGTTTTGCTGGGCGCGAATGAGCCAGCGGAAGTAAAGAGGTGATGAAAGAAGTAAAGAGGTGATGAAAGAAGTAGTTATATCAGGGATCTGTTGTACGTTTGTGCTATACGCGACTTTTGAAGGGTAACCGTAGATGATGACTCGCGCCATCGGTTTGCTCGTGGCCTTGTCCGTAATGTGTTTTGGAAGAGAGTCGCGCAGCCACATATAGCTACCGCCTCGTTCTTTAAAAGAGCCAAACGCATGACCGCCCAGCCCAGAAAGTGCAATGATGCTACGGTAAGGACCTCACTATTAGTGATAATCAAAGCAGTCCCTCCGTCACGACAGCTCCAGGGTAGCATACTCGAGCTTATGATCCTCTGGAGGAGGCGCAAAGAGGGTGGTCATCCCTTCGAACTCTGTTCTCAATGTAAGACTTTCGGATCCAAGATCTTCTATCTTTGGTATATATCTAGGGCTCGTCAATTTGGCCTCAGCCGCAATGGTTGCTGTGGCTTGGCCATGTCTGCCGTCAATGCTTGGAGCGAGAGACTGGACGGATACGTCGCAGTGAAGGCTGGTCTTCAGAAACGATTCGAGTCGGTATTTGTCCCATTCATTAGGAACACTTTTGATTTGCCATGTTGTTGGGTAGGGATTTTCCGGAGGTGTGGTGCTGCTTAGGGTCGCCATGAATACGAATAGTGAACGCCTGAGACATAGCAAAAGGACAAAATAACAGGCACCGGCTAGTTACACCGGGCCGCTGATTCTTTTAAACTCGCCTATTGAGTTCATCGATACCTGATGCGGGGTAAATCAACGATTAGGTAGCAATTTGCTGATCCCGCGGGGGAATTGGGTGGCGCAGATGACTGCAGTTGACTGCAGTTGACCCAGCTCAGCCCGTTATATCGGGCAAATCAGGGCATCATCAAGGTATAGGCCAACTAAATATAGTCGTCATGCATGCTCCGACAACCTGAACGGTAGCTAGCCGCCCTTCATTTGTTGCCAGTGCTTTCGTATAGCCAATTGCTGCGGATACTGTCGGCACCGTTCAGGCTACTCCATGTCTGAATCAGCGCCAACTTTTGGCCGTCGGCCCAGCTGATATCTGCGCTGACGCCAAACATGCTGCCATGCAGCCGAGATCGGCTCAGCAGGTGGGTAAGTAGTCTCTTGCCTGAGATACCTACGCGGCTGGGGGGGGGGGATCGGAGTTCGAAGATTGCACTGATGGATGGGGTAAAATCGAGTCTAGATGATGACATGGAACGGCCACGCTTATCGGTAATGTATTCGGAACCTGTATCCAAGTGATTACATCGCACCGATACGCCACCCTGTATAATTCGGATGCTGTCGTGATCCCGTCATCAGACGTACGCCAGGCCAAACAGATTGGAGACGCGAGCTTGACTCGTTTGTTCTGAAAGTTGAAAAATATTTCCGTAGTACCTTCGGGATGAGATCCTCTGTGAGCTGCGGGCGGCTAGGAACAAGAAGAAGAAGGATAGATTTCAGGATCATGATTATGGCCTGATGTGCCCGCTCAAATGAGCACCCTTGCAAAGGCATCTCCGAGACCCCTCTCGCCCAGCCAGGCCTCGAGAGCCCTCATGTCGTTCCTGTTGGCCCTCTCGCCGCGCCGCTCCAGCTCGCCCGTAATTTCGCACATGCCAGCAAAGGCGCGCGCCGCGAGGCCCGTCTGCCGATACCGCTCGCTGACTTTTTTATGGTGCGCGGGAATGTCGCCCCAGCTCTCCGTCTTGATGTACTTCATGTAGTCGTCGACGGCCTGCGAGCCGCCCTCAACGCACAGGATACCTGGCTTGCCGGCGAGCAGGAACCCGGTGAGGCCGTACGCCGGCGCGTGGCGCACCAGGTCGTCGCGCTTGGAACGCGTGCTGATGGAGGGAAAGTAGAACCAGACGCGCGTCAGGGTTTCGGTTTCTCGTGACGGTGGCGAGGCGGCAGCGGCGTCCTGCGTCTGGGCTTGTGAGAGGTGCGAGCTGGCGGCGGCGGTGATGTTGTCAATTGTCGCAAAGAGGTCGTCCTCTTTAGGCAGCTCCGCCATCAGATTGTTGGCCTCTGCTTTGCTCATCCAGGATGGCTGCTGCAGCCTAACCCGCGCTGGCGGTGCCTCGTCTGTAGTATCTTGCTGAATGCAGAGCGGGATGGTAATGCAGAGTTGGATCGCCCTGGGCAATTCCGCGTTGTCCTGCGGAGAGAGCTCCAGCTCGAGTAGCAAGTCGACATCTGGGAAACCGGGCAATGTATCCAGCGAAGGCTCTTCCGCCATCGCATCTCGCAGGCGCTCTAGGGTGGCCTTGTCAGAGTCGCCGAGAACGACGTTGCCTGGTGCAGGGTACATGGCCATGAGCAAGTCAATCTGCCCGAGCTGGGTCTCGAGCAGCCCCAATGGTAATGTGGAGTTGCTTGTGCCATCACTTTCCATCCTAGAGTGCTCTCAGAGAATGAAATGGCTCGCGTCGAGATAGTGCAAGACGAGCGCTGGTTGCGTTGCTGATGATGAGGATAAAATTTAGCCTGCGTAGAGTTGCCCCATATTTGGCGTTGCGCGAAATCTCCATGGCACTGTCAAGTTGACGCCGTGATCAACGAAAGTGCCGGTTCATAGATTACTTTGTTCACAAATTGACTCTAAAGTTTCATCAAGACTTTGCTTTATAATTCTGCTTTCAGTGAGGCGTCTATAGACGAAGATGATTTATTCTGAACGTGCCTGGCTTGACTTTGGCTTGACGAAGCACAATAGGGAGGCTTTGCGACGGAAGACTCAAAAGGTGGAAGCCCAAGATTGGCGTCTACATTACAGAGCGGCGTGCATCATGCACCGTGGCGAGAGGCAGGCACGCTCTGCGTGTTAGCAGCGCTGAGAGAGAAGGAGAGGAGGGGGGGGGGGGGGTGGTCCTGCAGCAAGCACACATGGCTGTATTGCTCTCGCAATAAATTGCCAGAAGCTGTCCTGAGCCTCTTTGAGAATACGTCCAATGGCGTGGTAATCTCAGCATCTATCGTAAATGACACTTTTCTGTATGGCATGAGAAGAGACACGGCTTGGACGGATGGGTGTCGTCGTTAACAGCGCCGAACAGATTACGAAGTCACAGTCTGCAGCCGCGCATTTCCCGAAAACGGAATTATACGCACGCATCACCCTTGATTCCACCGAACCAGTAGGGCATGATTCAATTTTGTACGTCAAGTGATTTTTGCGTGCTGCACGGCCAGGGTCACTCGAAAAGGGTGTGGCATGGGAGCCAATGAATCACATTTGATGTATACAAGATACAATATTAAGCCGAATATAGCACCCCCCAACACCACCCAATACTGCAACATGATACCCTGCGCGAGCAGATAATTTCTTCTTCTAGGTCATCGGGACCTTACTTCTATCATCTTTTGATGTGGATGGGAATGGTGATGGTGGTCCCGCGCCGAGGCGTTGCGTGAATCTCCTGCTGCGGCCTGTTGCCGCCCGGATTGGTCTCTGCCTCGCACGAAAAGACATCTTCGTACGTCGGCGGTGAGCCAGGCGCCTGTGGTGTGGTGTTTGTGTTGCCGTACTGCTGGCTCGAACGTCGTAGAATCACAGTGATGATGGTGGTGCATTCGACGAGGGCTTCGGTGCTGCCCTCGGAGACGGACACTGCACGGGTCTGATGACGCGCGCGCTGCCTATCATTCCTGATTATAGTAAGAAAAAAACCTGAGCACAGAAAGAAATTATTTGTCCCCGTAGAGATGGGGAGGCGACGTACATGGCGGCGCATTGGAGGCAATGATCCAGAGGCTGGGATTCGGAGATGGGCTTCTTGCAACCGGGACAAGTGTAGAGAGGCATTTCTTTGCAAGGAGAGTCGAGTTGCAAGAAATGTCAAGATTATGTTTGTCAAAGAGTGTATGTGGACGGATCGTAGAATAGACCACGTGGAGGAGACAATACTGACAAGCGACCAGACGAGGTCCGAGTTTTATATAGGAGGAAGCTGGTCACAAATCGAAATGCCAAGTAGTGGTAGTGGTAGTAGAAAAAAAACATGCGCCGGGTTGTAATTATAGCAGCAGCACAGAATGTACCGAATAACATGACAACCCAACATCTGTGGCTTGGGTAACGCGTTGCAGCCACCAAGAGAAGCCGTGTGTGGGTGTCGTGACACCAGAGACCCAACTTGCAAGGATACAGAGTCCGAGGGACGCAAAAAAAAAAAAAAAAAAAAAAAATTATCGAGATAAATCTTGTCCAATGTAGCGTCTTAATAGTGGCTCGATTTCTATCTTGCGGGAGCAAAGCCAACCTCTACCCTCGGTGCGGCGTCGGAGATTGACTGGCAGCGAGGTAAGCGAAGCAAGTCCGTGAGAGGCATCGCCGCCGCCACATGCGCTGATAAATGAGAGCGCGGCTACAGGGCGTCGAGTAACATCAGGAAAAGATGGTAGTCACACTACATTGTTGTTTTCACTTTGTACGGCATTTGCCGTGTGGGCGATGCTCATGGCCATGTCGAGAGAGAGTAGTGGGAGGCAACTTGCATGCGCCAGAAGGGACAAGAAGATACGACAAGGCTGTGCTCTCGTTGCTTGCTACGAGATCTGGACCACTGGCACAAAAACGGCCACGATCGCGCACGGATCAAGAGGGTATTGTTGAATGCGGTAATCCGTATACCGGCTCCGAGAACAAACGACGGCCTTGTCCGAACCGTCAAAGTAACATGCCAGTTTTTTGTTTTATATTTTTTTTAATATTATTCACCAGGATATTGTATGCTTAGTGTCTTTTATCTTGCTCAAATCACCTGCGGGCGCAAGACATTCTTGCATCTGTAGAAGTTCCGTCACAAAGTATCCAGTAGTTGGGCGAATTGCTGCAAGGCATGAGAGGATAGGTTGGCACATCGTCCAGCCCCCCCTCCTCCTTCCGGAGACCTGGGGTAGTGGAGGGGGGTATACTTGAAAAAAGAAAAAGAATAAAAAAAAAAGAAATCGACGCCCTGATTCGAGACTGGGGCAGTTGAGCACGATATCCCGCCACGGATATCAAATTTTGAGCGGAACGTGGACGATCCGTGCTATTCGATGCGTGAGGCTGCGAGGCGGCAAATGGCGCCCCTTGCAGCAAAAAGTGGCCGCCGCAGCGCCCGCGGAGCCTCGCCCAGCACCGGCTCTCGGCTCTCGCATCGATCAGCAATTAAAAAGAAGAGAGAATCAAGCGAGCAAAGATGGGCCGAGCCTTGCAGGGCGTATCTAGGCATGGTTAGTTTGTTGCCAACGGGGGTCAGGCAGACTTACTTGCAACTCTATCCTCCTCCTCCTCCACACCATCCGCCGGGCATGCGCCCGCAGAAGACTCATGTGGAGAACTGTTTTTCACGTCTGAACATCTTGAAACGGCCGCACTGGCATTCTCATCTGACGGAAGTAACCATCTCGCCATCCATCTACTGGAGGCGGAATGGTGGTGGGGAGGCAGAGTCCCCTCGGGACTATTTTCGATGTATTTGCGGAGCTCATCGCATCCGTTTCCTCCTCCATACAACCTTTGACTTTTTGGCCTTTCAGGCAACAATGTGCCAAAAAATGTAACCTTGCATGTCTTTGTTCAGGAGAGAACCCTCACGATCGGGGGTCTTGTATTTTGCTTTCTGCTTTTCACATGTGAATGCGGGCTACGAACCAACCTTGCGGGCCGCATTGTAACTCGTCAGCTGTCCGCAGTAAGCACCCAAGTAAACAAGCACACCTTCTTCTGACAAACACGATGATCTAATTTTAGAGTTGTCAGTATCACCAGAAAGAGGGTTTCATTCGAGAAAAGCAGTGATAGTCTGGCCGTTTCGAGTCACCGTTCCTTTGCTTAACCGGCATGGCCGATGCAGCTTGGGGAAGCACAGCATCAGCCTCAATTACACACGGCGAGGGGAAGATCCGCGTAACGGAATGACATATTGAGCACCATAGGGCTTTGTGACATGCTTCAAGATTAATACGACCAGTCATCATCTTTTGTTTCACGGTGCCATTCCTTTTTTCTCGGCTGTAGAGTTTCATCATCTGCCGAGCAAAAGACTACGCACACTGAACTATCCTGTGACCCCTTGCTCACGACCACCCATCTTCATGACACCAGAATGCAAGCCACTACGCTAGTGCCTTGTTTGTCCGAAAGACTCTCTTACTCTGATTGATTGGCAATGGAGTGCATCGCACCGCCGGGCTGCCGGTTGCAGTTGCTCCCCAATGCAAGACATTGATTGATCCTTCGATCGAATGGGGGATGCAGAGCGAGGAGCGGTCCTGTCCCGGTGCTACGCTGGCGCTTTTTTTTTTCTAGTCAACGCAACGTCAAGCAAGCCATGCGAACAAGGCACAACTAGACCCAACGTCGACAACGAGTTGCCGAGAAGACAGCACCGTCGTACTGTCAAAGGATCAAACATCAGCTCCATCATCGCCGTACACTTGAATTCGTCAGACTATACCGCTACCATGAAACCCCATCGGCACATCCTGCTTCTCCTTCTCCATCCCGCGGGCGTTTGCAACGCCGGCCATATTAGCGGCCACACCAAGTGCCGCCGGCAGCGCGGTAATGACACATGCAACCGTTCTGAGAGAGGCTAAAATTGCCGAGAATTATAAATATATATATATATAAAAAGGATACAGAAATGACCTCTGATTTATAAGAGCGACCAAGTTGGGCCCGCGCGCACATGGGAACCCCGGCGCCCCACGCCGAGCATGGATCCGGAGCGACAGCCGAACTAGCCCTTGTCATACCAAGCCCGCGTCATTCCGGATTGCTTCCGTATATAAACTACTTGTCAAGATACTTTTGAGCTTATTAAATTCCGCTTGGGTGTGTAACCGTCTTTCATTCCGAAAGCAGGTACGGGCTTTTTGTGTGCGCATGTGTCCCGCACTCAACGACAAGGTCTGCGCACCAAAAGATGAACGCGTTCGAAGCTGCTCCTATTTCGTCCACCATGGCGTTAGTCACACGATTATAAAGCCGTCACCATTACGATTTCAACTTCCTTTAGTAGCACAGAGGCTGGCAAGCGGGTACCCAAAAATAACTATAGCTGATTCCGAAAAACAAGGAACTTGGAGTACTTACTGGTAAACTAGTGACTTACTTGGTACAATGGCCAGAACTCGACCTGCATGTTACGGGACTCGTCGTCGAGTGGCACTACTACTAAATGTAATCAATAGACTTTTGTTTTTTATATAGACTGCTTAAATTGAGCCTATTTTATCGTCGCGCACAAGTAGTTTTATTAGTAGCGCTTATCAAAGTCTAATACAAGTGTTTTTGCGCAGTTCTTGTTCGTTGCTAGCCTGGTTGTCGAGCAAGCGTAACAAGACCACCGACGACGCCAAATAAATTGCCCGATCATCCTGCGTTTTGGTAGCCAATCCATCCCACTCCCAGTATCATACAACAATTATTACAAAGTTGGCGTATAGTCTCCGTCAAGGAGCAATGGCTTGAAGCTGTGAAAAAAAGAAAAGACATGAAATGTCGGTGTTAAAAATGTATAAGTGATGCCGAGTGTAAGGAATAGGCGAGCTTCGGGGGCCGATAAGAGAGAGTAAAAGCGGTGGCGTCGCATGAAAAAGAGGAGGCCGTGATCCATCATATCCATGAGAGTACACTTTATGCGTAAAATGATTCGACAAAGTAGATCAGACCAAAGGCAAGGAAAGCGACAGCGCCACCAACAGTCACGACCTTCATGCTGACACGGCCAGCAATGGCCCGCCCTCCGATAACAGCGACACCGGTGCAGATGGCGTGGCCAAATGTAGCACCCAAAGTCACCCACCAATAGTCTTGGCCGGCAGCCATGGCAATCGTGGCGATCTGGCTGCGGTCACCCCATTCGCCGAGAAACGTCATGACAAAGGTCTGCACCCAGACAGGGCTGATGAGCAAGCCACAGAGATTGCTGGCACCGTACAGAAAGCCGTTCACCGAACCCGATTTTCTTGAAGGGTCGCGGGAGGGTGATTGGGACGGAGAGCGAGGAGGAGAGCCGAGGCGGGTCTTGGATCGTGAGCCACGGCCGTTGAGACCCATCTCGAGAGCATCAGCGGAAAGGGCGTCGTTGCCATCACGGCCAAACTCCTTTTCCTTGGCTGCAAGTTCCTGCTCAACTTCGTGCATTTCGGCGCCGACACCTTCGTGCGGATCCATCTGCATGCCCTCGCGCAAAAGCTTAGCACCAAAGACAAAGAAGAGGCCGGCGGCGAGGAGACTGGTAAGTCGCTTGGGAATGAGAGTAGGTACGGCGTGACCGAGAATGGCGGAAAGAAACGTCATAACGAGCAAGGCGCCAAAGGCGGCAGAGAAGACGACCAATCTGTCGTGCTTCATGGCCATCAAGGCGGCGACGAGGAACGTCTTGTCACCAACTTCGGAAACGAGAATCATAGTGAGTGAGAGGACAAAAGAATGAAAGGGTTGAATGATGCCCTCGTCGCCGTCGGCGAGAGCCGTCTTCGGTGATTTTGTAGTAGTCGTGGTAGGGTTGTGAATTTCAAGATGGTCCTTGTCCACTGATTGTGGAACGGGAGGTTGTTCGCGCGTTCTTTCGCCAAGGTCGTCGGGTTTCTAGACACATTAGCATGCGAAAAGCAAGTATTTCATTTGACTTTGAACGCTCACGTCAAGTCCGGCATAGCCACCGTTGTCACCATCTTTGATGGCTTCCTTATCTAGTGGCTTGGTCTTGGGCCTTTCCTTGCCCTCGTTTAACTTTTCTTCTTCGCTGTGAGGTAGAGGGAGCTTCTCCTTGGGAGACTCTGGCTGGGTGACGAGCTTTTCTCCCGTCTTGCCTTCTTGCGCCTTGCGAGCCTTGTCTTTCTCAGAGACACCGCCTGTGGTGCCGGTAGTGCCCTCCTTGGCCTTTTCGCGGTTCTTGTCAAACATGATGCCGTCATTGGATTTGGGAATTCTCTTGCCATCGACAATGATGGAGTCTTCAGGTCTGCCCTTGTTCTCTACGGTGGCAGCTGATGACTTGGTATCGGTGCTTCCCTTGCTAGTTGTGCCGTCTGTCTCGACAAAAGGGCCCTGGTGAGGCTTGCCATCGCGACCGTCGACAGGGGCGTCCTTGGTGGGCAGGCCGGTACGACCTTTGGGCGCCGTGGCATCGTCACTGGCGACGAGAGCAGCAGCGTCATCGATGGCGGCGACAGAAGCAGCAGCTGAGGGGTCCTTGAGGGCGCCGACGAGTGCGGGCAGGGCCAGCAACAAAAGAGGCGACGAGTTGGGAGGGAAGCGCATCGCGTCGGGTGAGGCTGCGGACAGCGAGATCGACAAGTCGATCGCAGTGTGTTGATGCCAAATATACTGTGCTTATTGCAGACTCTGTATCACGTCGCTGTTCTGAGTCGAGGCTTGCGTCTTGGGAGACAAAGAAGGTTGGGGTTGCCCGCAGTTGTGAGATGGAATCGTTGGGAGCCGCGTTTGCGTCTTTGCGCAACAAGGCGCAGCCAGGGACGGATGAGCTGTGGGGGTGCAACAGTAAGTAATGAGTAGACTTGGGGGAAGAAAGGTCGCTGAGATCCGAGAGAATAGATGGTGAGATGAAAAAACAACAGCCGTCGATGGAGAGCAAGGATATGGAGGGATGAGGCAGGCAAAAGAAAGTTCGCGTGGAGGAACGGATCGATGATGGTGGTTTTTTTTTTCCAGGTCAGCGGAGCGTCAACCTTCTGGGGGAGTTAGCGCAGAACTGGCGTTGCAGGCTAAAAGGGGGCTGCAGGGCTGCTTCAGGGCAGCTTCAGGGGAAGGTAACAAGACTATGGATATTACAGGGGTGGTCTTAAGAGAAAGACGGGGAATGTTTCGAATTGCATGGATTGTTCTGCCTGTAGGAATGCAAATGGAAAAAATGCAGAAACTTTCTAAAAATACAGACATATCTAATCCGTAGGCACAGGAGAATGTGGAAAATGCAGGGTATACTTTGAGCAAATATAGGGGCTCCTCAGGGCTTTTTGCACTGCCGCGGCCCAGCAATTTAAGTGTGTGTTCCCTAAAGCCCACTGTAAATCCACCATCACCACCCAAGCAAAAGGTACTGGCTCGGGCCCTCTCGGGGTTTCCTGGCATGCAATGAACCCCCTTTTGCTCCCTCATCTACGGCAACGGGTGACAGATTTCGTCAAACACGGAACGTGAGATTCCTTTGAAATGCTTCCAAGCCCATTCGAAATGTTTTCTACCATATCCATTGCTACCCTTGTCTCTTTTTCGTCGCTAGTCCCCGTCATACTCGCTCTGGCCTCATCGTGTGGAGCGCACTGATGTGTCCGACAAGCCGCACACCGACGCCACACCTGCAACCATGGGGCCGCGTCATGCCATTCGCCAGCGCACTGATGATAGTTGTTCGAGCCGTCATGGTTTGGGTTTGCGATTTCATCCCGAGCTGCCATTACGGTCATGTCGAGTGGCGTACATCGTCCAGGGTCACGATTGCCGGCCCGCCTGCTCCGCTCCTCGCCGCACTCACCGTCGTGATATATATGAGCACGGCTCTAGATACTATTACTCAACAAAACCGGGATACAATCATTTGCAGTGACAATTGCAGCTGGTAGGTGGGGTTTTCTGCATCAAGTTGTCGAGAGTTCATCTCATTCTGCCATCGCACCTTGGCGTAGAGCAGATAACCATCCCCTTTTCCGACTTCCCTTGCATGAATTGCAAGAATAAGGGCGTGTGTCGAAATGCCAAAAACGACGGATCTACACTCCTTATTAAGTAGCCGGTCGATCAAAACTGGGCTGCAGACCAGTTTCTCAAGCGCCGAATCTCTTCACGCTGACAGTAGCGCACACCGACATTCAACGACATATTGACAAAATTCAGGGATTACTGCCTGTTTCAATAGAAGCGTACTATCTCGCCAATGTCTCGTGTGCAAATATACAAACGTCTGATCCAGCTCCTCGATGGGCCGCTAGCAGTGCTGTAGCGGCCTGGGCCGCCATCGGCCGCAAAGCAACAAAGCAAAGTTGACTCGTCATTTGTCAATTGGACTCTATGAGAAGATATGCAGCTCCTCCATTACACTCATTTACACATAGTTTACACAAGACATCTACCGGGGCCTGACCTGACGCTGCCGTTCGCTGGCCACATGTAGATCGTTACATCAGGTTGCCCTTCAACGTTGCTTAAACTAGCCTAGCAACATAGACATCCCCCCAGGACAGTAGCAATGGCAAGACAAACGTTCGAAAGACGGCAATGCACTTTCTTCTCACGTTAGTTTCTATTGCTGTGCGCGAAGCGCGGCTTTCGCATCATGTATCACACAACCACGATTCGCCGCCCAGTCCACGCACGAATAGGCACCAGGTACTAGCACTGGTCCATGATCCGCCCTCGGACGCAGCGTGTTCAGAAATCACATTTTGGGATCCAAATACCTCGTCATGCATTATATGTATTCCTTCGGACTCACTTTCGCTTTGTCCCAGCCGGCCTTCACTGCACTTGGTACAACGATCATCATACTAGAGTCAGGGGAGAGTTGGAGTGGCTCGTACTCTTCAGACAACTTTGTAAACTACATCAAGCTTTATGCATTATCTTTGAGCAATGTCATCAAACGCTGAACGCATTCATCTAGTTCTCAAAGCCCTTGGATGGACCACTTTCCTTCAGCTCATCCGTGAGCGGCCGTTGTCGTGGTGGATGTTCGCGTAGACAAAGCGCTTACTGCCTGGATCCTCCGCTAGTGTAGGGCAGAGACGGTTTCGCCTCTGGTGGCCTTCGCGTCTTCGAAGCCACTTCTGCTTCATCACACCGCTGGCATCGTATCCCGCGGCGAGGTGTGTCAGAGCCGGGCGCGCCTCGTGAATCTGATCAAAAAGCTTGGTCCAGAAGCGTCCCTCCCAATGATGCCACCACCGCTGAGTCCCGTTGCACTCTAAAAGTCGACTTTGCGCAAGAGTCTTGCGGCGTCCGCACAAAAAGCTCATGACCTTCAAACCGATGAAGCACTTCCGCAGCGGCAAGGCATCGTGTATGTAGATGCCCGTACTGGGAAGAACCCAGCGACTACGAGCGTCTTTATGGTCAGGTCCCAAGACACGTCCCGCCGGTATCGTTTATGAGAGCGCGCTAATTGTATATAGAGGCAAAAAGCGATGAGACGTAATCTATGCCTGTGTTATTGCCTGAGTATTTTGGCTGGTAGGTCCTGGGAACTTATGACGAAGCAGCGTTGCCGTGCCGAAGCTGCTGCCTTACAATCCCGCACAAATGTAAGGCGATGTTTGGAAGTATGGCTATTTGCAAGACATAGGAAATGTCTGAACATGACGGCCGCCAGTCCAGATGATGTTTTGAGCCGATAGCGACCGTTGAGTAGCCGCCATCGCCGGTTCTCGAGGTATACGGCTAGGCACGATGTGAGTCGCAGGCTTCTGCTGAACAACTCCGCGACTCGCGATACACTGGAGCAGACACTAGCCCGAGATTCAAGGAGTTGGTAGTTGGGTCGCTGATCATGTACGTATCTGCATCAGGTTGAAGCTGGGGTCGGACACGAGCCGGCCGGCTCCGCCGTGCCGGGTCTTTGAAGCGCTGGCAAGGATCGCCATCCGGTATCTATTGCTCCACCTCTGTAAGCCTACTGTGACAAGAGGATGTCAAGGCATAGTGACAGCCTCGTTAGATGCTTGCATATCCGAAGTGTTTGCCAGTCGGCCCATTTTCTTGCACCAGGGCCAATTTGAGCAAAAGCGCACAAGCCCGAATGAAGCTGGGCCAGCGTTTACAGTCGTGACGGCATCGCTATCATCATTCTCTATGGCAGTATTTAGTGCTGCAAACGAGGCTGGATCTGATATCGCAGGTACATACATGGAAACAAGTTTGCAGTCGAAAGCAAACTCACATTGATGCGCCAAGCAACTATTTCACAAGACGAGCTACTCGGGACGATGTACACGTGGCGTCAGTTATTTCACGGCATTGACAATGAAATAGAGCCTGACTCCCATATGGCGGGCGCTATTTGTCTCATCGATAATAAGATACTAACAGAAGCCTGCATTCATGCAGCCTTGATTGGCTTTCTGGTGAGGGGAAGCTGCAAAATGGCTCCGACATGGTGAGCCTCTAGGCACGAGTGGCAACCTTCTGTTGCCCTCGTTTTCAAGAGAGGATCCGAGACCCTGCGTGATGTCGCCTACCGGAACAGCCAGAGATGCAGCAGATGCATGGTGCCCGTACAAGTATAAAAGATGTAGTTTCCCGCACTTTCAGCCATGGTCTTTAATCACCAGCAGAAAGCAGAAACAAGTAACCACACACAAGATGCAATTCTTCAGCTCGGTCGCTGCCACCGCGATACTTCTCATGGTTCCTGCGGCGCTTGCGGCCAATGTGGTGGGCGACTCGTGTGACCCCAACGCCAACAAGGAGTACACATTTTGTGACGAACAGAAAACCTTCGTCATACGCTGCAATCGCCCAACTCGCAAGTGGATTTGGACACACACTTGTACCGGGGGCGCGTGCTACCGAGCAGAGTCTGGCTACGCTCGCTGCAAATCTAGTGGTCAATGGTAGGGAAGATGAACCGTAAGCAATATGTCTACATGCTGGCGAGTGTATATGCTAATTTCT
Source organism: Aschersonia sp. MBC 622 (assembly GCA_030782805.1). Taxonomy (NCBI): domain Eukaryota; kingdom Fungi; phylum Ascomycota; class Sordariomycetes; order Hypocreales; family Clavicipitaceae; genus Aschersonia; species Aschersonia sp. MBC 622. Next base: position 132,239 of record JARJPL010000174.1, on the reverse strand, counting down.
TCAAGTCCTCATTCATACATGTTGGATCATACGAAAAGGCCTCTTCTACTGTAGAAAGTGTTTCTGCCTGGCATTTATGTTTGATATCATGTGCGGACTTATTGGATGGCCTTTAGCAACACACTGCATGTTCATATTCGGGCTTTCTTGATCGATGAAATACACAAATAAATCTATCAGATAATGCTAGACATCAGAAGCTGCATAGATTAGGTAACGGATGTCGTTGCTGATTAGCTCGAATATGTAGGAGACTGTATTCATCTACCAAGCCTCAGCGCCTAGAGACGCCATTCGATCCAGACTATGTCTGACTCCAGCAGAGCTACATCGGGTTTACGGAATACTGCGTTCAAATATTCAGTCATGAAGAGTCCTTGTCAGTTGCATTACCAGCGTCCAGGCCGTGCCGGTGAGATGCGTGTCCAAGCCCAGGCGCGCCTTACAGCGGTGCAAGCGCTGAAGCCACGGCCTCTCCCAGCGGTCAAGTGCCCCGAAGAGCGCTAGAGGCGGTCGTTTGCCACCAAATTTTTTCACTGCAGGCGCTAACCGGAACCGAAACCATGGTCAGTGTTCACAGTGAAAAGGCCTGGAACTCGGCCGGAGCTTTAAGGCAAGGTCGTTATCTCCGCATGTCGTCACTCAGTCACGAACTGGTAACAAGGCCAGACTAAAGCCGACGAGCCACCGTGCTTCTTTCATCATTGCTTGAACTTCTCAGAGCGACGCATCAGAGCTGCATTCTGCTCATATCATCATTATCAGGGACGTTTTGTTCCATTCGGTCTCTCCCAGCGCTTTTGCCACCAGTATCCCGGCTGCGGCAGGACACAGTTATAGCCCCCACCGCCATGGCCTCGCACCACCCAGGTCCGGAGCAGGCCTCGACCGGCGACCAGAATGCATCTGGGTCCGAGGGGGGTAATACCTGGTACTTTAGTGTCAACGACGATGTCGATGATGAGGAGGATGAGGATTATGAGGATGCCCCCGACGAGCAGGAAGAGAATGACTCGGAAGGTATGTCACCGCACAGATGCTTGTGGAATGTCTCGTATTCTCATACCCTCTCGACAGATGACCCCAGAAATACTCATTTCCAAGTCATTTTCGGCAACAATTATGACGAAGAGATTGATATTGACGATGAAGAGGATGACGAGGATGACGACCAGGAAGAAGTCGATGATGAAGAGGAAGACGCGCAACACACAGCCGCCGAGGAAGGCAACGCGTCTGCTCTTCGCATTCTAGGGCTATTAAGAGGTATACATTCTCAATTATCGTCTCCTTTCATAATCCCGATCCAGAGCTGATCTAAACCAGCTGGCGCTCGAACTGGTCTCGTCACAAGAGCCCAAGTTTTGGCTTTACTCAGAAACGGCCAACTCGGCCACGGCCTCATGGATGAGGACGATGAGGACGATCTCGAAAGCATCTTTGGTCAGTGGGGCAGACGCCGCCCTCGCCCAGCCAAAGATCCCAATCGCTTCCCTAAAGTGCCCAGCGACGAGGGCAGAAAACTGATGCAGTCCGGCACTTTTGGCTCCAGCAGCGAAGCCATCCGCCAGGGTACCGCCAAGAGAATAGCAAGACGCATGCTCGAGAGAGAACTCGGCATTGGTGACAAACGACAACGCACACGCAATCTTGACCTAATAGCACAAGTAAGGGTGGCAATTTCATACGTTCGATAGCTTCGCTAACAAACGCCAGTCGCTCATCCCATCCACCAAAGTTGAGCAAATCATACATTACGATGACCCTATCTACTCGGGCCAATTTTCAGACGACGGCAACTTCTTCTTCTCCGTCTGCCAGGACTTCAGAGTCCGAATGTATGACACGTCGAATCCATACAGATGGAAACATTACAAGACGGTCCAGTACCCCGGCGGCCAGTGGACGCTGACCGACGCTTCGCTGAGCCCGGACAACAAATGGCTCGCCTACACCTCGATCGATAGTCTTGTATGTATCGCTCCCACAGATCCGTCCGATCGCGGCGACCCCTATGCCCTGAACCTGTCAGAGGGCGCCCGGCGCATCGGCGCAACTGGCTGGGGTATGCGTCGGGGCGGTTTCGGCATCTGGTCCATTCGATTTTCCGGCGACGGCAGAGAACTAGTCGCCGGCACAAATGCGCACTCACTGGTTGTTTACGATATCGAGTCCCGCCAAGTGCTTCATCATGTCGAAGGTCACGAGGATGACGTCAATGCCGTTTGCTTTGCTGATAAGTTGTCTCCCCATATTCTCTACTCCGGATCCGACGATGCCACAATCAAAGTTTGGGATCGAAGAAGCATGGGCGACGGCCGCGAGGTCGGCGCCTTTCTCGGCCACATTGAGGGCTTGACCTACATAGATAGCAAAGGCGACGGACGCTATATTCTAAGCAACGGAAAAGACCAGAGCATGAAACTTTGGGACCTGCGCATGGCCATGTCCACCGCCCGCTTCCACGAGATGGGCCGCACTCGCTACTCTCACTCCAGCGGCTTTGACTATAGAAACGAAATGTACGACGAGAGTGACTGGGATGTGCACCCCCACGACAACTCGTTGGTGACGTTTCGCGGCCACAAGGTGCTGCGCACGCTCATCCGATGCCACTTTTCGCCGCCGTCAGCCACCAATTCTCGCTACGTATACTCTGGTAGCGCCGACGGCAAGGTATACGTCTATAACATGGACGCTACCATTGCGCGCATCATCGATGTCAAGGAAGCCACCAGCGGCACGCGACGTCTTGACCGCCGCACCCGCTTATATTTTGATGAGCCGGGTGGCTGGAGCACCTGTGTTCGTGACGCTAGCTGGAACCCCAACGCGCCTGTCATAGTTGGTAAGCTCATAACAATTGAATGCCTGCTTTTCGCACACATTGCTGACATCACATAGCGTCGGCATGGAATGGCTATAGCATGGCTCGAGGCACATGTACGATACACTCTTTCAACGACGCTGATGAAGACGAGGGAGAGCCGCAGATGGGGCAGAGCGTGGATGACATGCTTCGAAGTAACCCCAGCTACTACCCATCGGAGTACTAAAGTGTATGATTAGATGATGCGTGGAGTATTTTTGTTCGAATCAAAGTAAATAGATGCAAATATGTGCCAAATAAGCCAAGAAGAAAATATTGTCAACTACATCGCCGTATCGCGCCGTACCTCAGTTAGGCGGATAATCAATGCTCCACCCGTGTGGCTCGTGCACCTGTCACCTAGCTAGGGAGCCTCAGCTTTGCTGAAGCTTTCAACTTTCATCAGATTCGCTAGAGCTGAGCCTGACAGATTCGAATCCAGACAACCGCGAAACATTGGCGTGGAACACGACCATCACTTACGGACGCAAATTTCGCCCCGAAACGTTGTGCGCTCGACGCCCGATAACGCGACACCGCAAGCCGACCGGGACACGACAGGTGATTTTACCCGTATCGGCCCAACGGAAATTGACGACGCACGCTGCCCAACGGTCACGGAACGTTATAACAAAGTTTGGTGGTTTCTGACAGGAGGCGTTGTTGTTCTTTTTTTTCCTTGTTCCCATCGGCTGGTCTATCCGACCGCAGTATCTGTATCGAGCCCGCGTTTGCCTTGGCAAGAAAAGCTGCCATCAGGGCTGGAATCGATTGAGGCACAGAGCATCATCGTTTCGTGCGGCACCGAGGAGGTCTTGCCGTGTGTTACACTGTCCGCTTTTCATCTGAAATCTTCTTGGGACTGTACGTACTAGCATTGTTTCCAGTTATTCACTGTCATCCTCCCATGTTTTGCGGACGTCATTGCTTAGCCATCGGTTTTTACCTGCCCGTGGGGGTTGAATGGTGTTTACGACGGAGCGAGCCCAGGATGCCGCTGCTTTGTATCTCGAATACATTAATAACATTCTTTAACATTCTCTCTGCAGCTCTGGTTTCATAACCTCAAGACGTTTGCGCCCAGCAGCGCTCTTTCAAGATGTCAGAGGAAGCTGATTTCGAAATCGACTTTTACGGGGACGAAGGCAATGATCAACAGGATCAAGGTCAAAAAAAGCAAGAACAGCAAAGTGAAGGGCAAACAGAACATGATGACAACAATAACCACGACGGACACAACGGTGGCAATCACGGTGGAGACGATGCGATGGAGGACGAGGGTAGCCAAAACTACGACGACCAAACATCGCAGCAAGGAACAAAGCGCAAGCAAGATGATGACGGAAGGCCGGTCGACTCGGCGGCCACGACTGCAATTATGATTTCCGAAGTCAATTGGTGGACTACTGATGACGATATTCGAGGATGGGCGCGCGGCGCAGAGGTCGAAAACGAGATTAAAGATCTCACTTTCAGCGAGCACAAGATTAACGGCAAGAGCAAGGGGTTAGTATGGGGTGTATCGTGCGCGGTTCGCTCTACTAACATGGACACAGACAAGTCTATGTCGAATTCAACACTCGTCAGGCAGCGACAGCAACCAAGCACCACTTGGACAAGCTCGTCTCGGAGGAAGCACAAGGCGCGCCGAAGAAGCTTACGGTTATGTACTGGAACCCCAACGTCAACCCTTTTAAAACTCTTCCGAAAGATGCGCCCGCCAGAGGTAAGGATCAGCAGTTAAGAGGGCCGCAGGGCGCATACAATAACGATCGCGGAGGCTACGTCGGCAGCTATCGCGGGCGTGGAAACTTTAACAATCGTGGCAATATGGGCCAAAACAACTACAACCGCAACTACAACAACGTGGGTTATAGCAACATGGGCGGTGGCGGCTACAGCAACCCCATGGGTGCCGGCAACTTTAACAACTTTGGCAATCGAGGCGGCATGATGGGCGGTATGCGCGGCGGCGGCAACATGCGCGGCGGTCGTGGTGGAACTATGATGGGCATGAATCCTGGCATGGGCGCCATGAACCCGATGGGTATGCCGATGGGTATGATGAGCAACATGGGCAACATGGGCAACATGGGGAATATGGGGGCAATGGGCATGGGCATGATGAATCCCGGCATGCAAGGTATGAACACTCAGACTTTCGAGGCTTCCAACGACGCTATATGAGCGCTCGGCCGACATTTTCGCACTGCAATTACATTTCCTTCCTCACGGTCAAGCGGCCGTTACCCACATCCGCACAGCAGAGGCAGGAGCGTTTCACGAGTTCGAGCCCGGCGCGCTCTTCTACAAGCGCATACCGGAACTGCAGTGCAGTCACAGTCTGTAGAGCAGCTGCAGTAGTGGTAGCTCAGGCGGCGTGTACAATCGCACCGCGGCGCCCAACACTCACTTCCCATCACAGCCCGAAACTATCGAGAACCAGTTCCGCTAACAGCTTGTGTCAAGGCATGAACCCGGGCTTCAACCCCGGCAACTTTAACTTTGGACAAAACCAGGGTGGCGGAGGCGGTGGCAGTGGCGACTGGGGCAACCCTCACGGCGCCAAGCGGCCACGACCTGAGTAAGCCTGGTCCGGCGGTTTCGTCTGCGCGATGGGGTTGGGAAGGCTCGTTTTGGGATTGCGCTATTGATCAAATTGAAAAGACTTGAGGCGCACTGGCAGTGGCTAGTGAGGAAAACCGGGATAAACAGGGGAAACGGAGTTTTGTGATTTTATCTTTCTTTTTGATTCGGATGAGACAAAGTGTACAATAACAGCAAACGCAGCATCTCTCAAAGTGAAAACCTGGCTAAAGAATATGTTTTCTTTATTGCAGTTCCGTGTACAGTGTCCCTTTTCTTAGGGGGCAGCCAAGTTGTCAATGTTATTTACATTGGTTCCTTCAGATAGGTCAATCCATTCTACGAAAAAAAAACTACTGAGACTCTAGTTTTTGCCTCATCCCGACAAGCAGCTCCATGATCTGCACCCACCGATCCCGCAGGGCTTGCCGCGACAGCGCCTCGCCCGCCGTCGCCTCGTCCACGTCCCTGATGTGCGCGGCCGCATCCTCCTCGGCCGGCCGCAGCACGACAGCCACCAGAGCGGCCTCGACCCGCGCCCGGTCCCTGTCCTCGTCGCGCTCGCCGTCGAGCACGGCGCGCCACTGCAGCGGCGTCAGACACAGCGCGCGCAGCGCAACGTGCGTCCGGTAGCACGCCGTTTCCCGATCCAGCATGTACTGGCCCCAGAACCCGGCCTCCTCGAGCACCGTCCTGTGGCCCGCGGCGGCGAGCGCGGGACACAGGTACGGGTCGAGGCTGGTCTCGTCCCAGGCGTCGTTGAGCGGCGACGGCAGCGTGAAGCCGTACTCGACGAGCAAAAAGTCGTTGCCGTGCGGGCCGTACTGGATAAAGAGCTCGTCGCCGGGCGCGTGCGCGGCGCGCGTCGTCACGGTAAAGGCGGCGTCGTCAAAGGAGCCGACGCAAAAGGCGCCGCCGGGGGCGTCCCCCGCGTGGTTGAAGAGGTCGGCGACGGGCTGCAGAACCATGTGGTCCTCCTTTGGCCGCTTGGCCGTTACGCGCGTCGCGTGGTAGAAGGAACGCGTGTTGACTAGTAGCCACGCGTACAGAAAGTCATCCTTGGTCAGCGGCGCTGTGCTGTCGTCGTAGGCCGCCTCGACGCTCGCCCAGTCTCGGTGAAAGGCGGCGCTCTGCCGTGCGAGACGCGCCGAGGCCGAGGGCGGCAGCAGTGCGCGGAGCTCTGACGGCCAGCAGAGCGGCAGCGCGGCGCGAATGTCGGCGCGCGAGGGAAAGACGGCGCGCCAGGCGGCGAGGGAGGGAGAGGCGAGGTCGAGGCAGAGCGAGACGGCGAGGAGGGCGTGCACGCTGGCGCCGGGGAGGCGCGCGGTGATGGCGCGAGGCGTGTTGGCGAGGGAGCGTAGCGTGGCGGTGGGCACGCGTAAGATGACATGGTTGGCCTGGAGAAAAGAAAGGTGTGAAGGTGAGTATGGGGTGTTTGAGTTGTGAGGGTTGCCGAGCATGGGGAGGTATTTACTTCTAGGGCACGGGTGGCGACGATGCCGACGCCGCGGCCGTGTAGCTGTTTTGGGGAGCAGCCGTTGATCTCGATGCCTTGCGACTTTGCCCAGACCAGCAGATTATCAATGTCAGCCTCCATTGGATCAAATGTGGCGTATGATGTGTTGGTTTGTCAAATTTTTGTCATGGGCTTTTTCGAGGTGTGAGTCTCGAGCACGCCTTTCTGCTCTCATGAGTGGAACCGCAAATGAGTGAGTGAAGGAAGCGGCAATACCATCGAGTTTTCTGTGTGATGACACAAGGGAGGGTGGATTGAACAAGTAAATACAAAGGCGACATAGTCTCTGCGTATTCATCAGCATCTTTTCGAGCTTAAAATGTTGCCTCAATCACTCACACTACGATTTCTGATTGGTGCTTGTTCAGGGTTAGGGTCGGGGCTGTGAGATGGCCAGCCGTTGCAGACTGCGAGTTACTGCCCGCGACTGCAGTCATACCTGATGGGGACTTGCAAAAAGATGTACTGTGCTTCACTAGGCTATGTTTCACTTGTTTGCCGCTGTGGAATATATTTCATTGCATGCGGGCAGCAGCTCGCTTTGCAGCTACCGTAGCTGCGTGGGTGGCTATTGCATCCTTTCGGCACTTGAAGTAGACATTGGTTGGTGTAATGACCACATTTCAGTCGGTCATGATACGAAAAAGAGTCCAGACCCTTTCAGTTGTATGAATCTGTAGTCAATTGATGTTTTCGTCAGATTCTCCAGTCTTTCTCTTCCTCAATTACCTTGTCCGTAGATGAATGCTACATAGGCGCTCGAGGTAAGATGGTCATACACAGCTCTCGATGCACGATTCTTCATGTACAACAGAAAATGCTCGCATTTCTTCAAAGACACGCCCTTTGATATTGAATATGCATAGAAGTATAGACTAGCCTTAGCCGGGACCAAAAACGGCGGTGATGCCACTTTCTCGATGCTGTGTCAACGAGAATAGCCACTTACCGGAACATCTCTAGAGAAATTTTCAAAAGTCACAGGCATCTTAACTGTCACAAGAGACTGATAGGGAAGCACACGCAAGGAAGTGACCAAATCAGCAGTCGTCTTTGTTTAACCTGTCAAGGTTGTCCCCAATCGTGCATTGCTGCGGCTCTGTAACTAGCCCCACCACCAAGAGTAGACTGACTTGGAAACAGCCTCGGGGCTTCTTCTTGACCACTTCAACCATTGCGTCAAACACCGGAGAGTCCTCACTCGCATCGCCAAGGACACAATGACTTCCGTACAGCGTTTCCGACCTGTTGCCCGCCAGGCACTACAGATCAGGACGTGCGCAGCATGCGGCGGCGTCTCGAGCCCGCGCGCCTTTTCCGTCTTGAACCGGCCGCCGCCCAACTACGAGGGCCATGTGCCGCTGACCCGGATCGAGCGCGCCGGCCTCGCCCTCGGCTCCGGCGTCATGTCGCTCATCAACCCCTACCGCCACGGTACATCCATTCCCCTTTCCCTTGCCACCAACTCTATCCCTCCAGCCCTTTACCACTTAAGCCCCCCCCTCCATCTACCCGCCCAAATCACCCGCTGACTCGCAAAACACAAACAAGACCTCATCGCAGCCCTCGGCGAGGCGACGGCCACCCCGTACTTCATCTACCGCCTCCGCGACGCCATGCTCGCCGACCCGACTGGCCGCCGGATCCTGCGCGACCGGCCGCGCATCTCCTCTAAGACGCTGTCCATGACGCGTCTCCGCGCGCTGGCGCCCGGCACCGTCGGCCGCGCCTACGTCGACTGGCTGGACCGCGAGGGCGTGACGCCCGACACGCGCTCGGCCGTGCGCTACATTGACGACGAGGAGTGCGCGTACGTGATGCAGCGCTACCGCGAGTGCCACGACTTTTACCACGCCGTCACCGGCCTGCCCGTCGTCAAGGAGGGCGAGGTGGCGCTCAAGGCGTTTGAGTTTGCCAACACGCTGCTGCCCATGACGGGGCTGAGCATGCTGGCCGTCGCGACCATGAAGAAGCAGGAGCGCGGCCGCTTCTGGAGCATCTACCTGCCGTGGGCGCTGCGCAACGGGCTGCGCAGCAACGAGGTCATCAACGTGTACTGGGAGGAGCAGCTGGAGCGCAGCGTGCAGGATTTGCGCGGCGAGCTCGGTATTGAGCAGCCGCCCGACCTAAGAGAGATGAGGGCCAGGGAGCGGGCGGAGCGCAAGAAGCTGGCAAAGCAGACTGCGTAGCTCGGATGCCCGGCCTTGTTTGCCTTTGTAACTATTGTAATAACAGCGTAGCATCACAGCGCTCATTTTGTACATTCACCATACTAAACCATGAACAAGTCATTAGTGCAAGGGCTCGGTGCAAGTCGTTTTAATTTCATACGCAAAGGCTTATAGGTATAGGTATAGTAGTATTCTGCTCGTATCTGCCGTTTCGAAACCCACACCGCGCAGCCGCCCGTTATAGGTCGAAAAGGTCGTCATCGTCGTCCCAGACTTTGCGCCGGCTCACCACAATCTTCTCCTCCTCCTTCTTGTCCGCCACCGCGCTCAGGAGCTCCTTGAGCTGCTCCTCCGTCACCTTTTGCCGCAGCTGGCCCGACTGCGCCAGCGCAATCAGCCGGTTCTCAATCTCGGTCGCGCGCTCCTCCTTGACGAGGCGAATGCGGCCCAGGCGGTCGGCGGCCTCGGGCTGCAAAATCTGGTTGAGGATGCTCTGACGGGCGTCGTCTTGCTGTCTGTGTGTTACATTCTGTCAGCAGTGGGGGGGAGGGAGGAGATTATCTTGCCGGCCATGGTGTTGTGGCCTGCTGGAACACGTGTGGGATGGGAACTTACTGCCGCTTTTGTTCCTGGTCTTGTGCGCCGCCGCCGCCGCCACCTTGACGGCTGCCACCAGCACCGCCGCCCTGGGCTTTGAGCTGCTCGAGACGGGCCTTGCGAATCTAAGCCGCGTGTGAGAACCTTGAGATGATGAAGAAGGTGTTGCGGACATTTACCTGTTCAAGCTCGGAATCGTCCATTGCGACAACGTTTTGTGCAAACGGGCAAGACAGTCCCCGCGGTGGGGCAGAATTGTAAATAATAGCTGCAAGATTAGAGGGGCATTCAGTGACTTACATAATGAGTGTCACAAAACCATTGGATTGAACCATGTAAAAATCAGATGATGTAAATAACATGAGTGAATGTTTTTTTTATGAAGATTTCATTTAATGCTTTTCTAGCAAGGGATTATTAATTGCAGGCCTTCAAGGGTTTGTCCCTTAACCAGTGCATATTATCAGACGTCAGGAAAGACTGCGAGCGCTGACTTGTGCAATCAGGTTCACGGGCGGGGAGCACACTCCTGCGTAAAACAAAAAAGAAAAGTCAATATATTTAGTAATGTTTTGTTGGCTGATCTAAGAAACAATCAACTTGTAGCAATGAATTACACTTGAAGTCAGCACCCAAGCACCGTCTTGCCTGTAAGCTTGGTTCATGTACATCGGCTGCGCCACCTATCGCAGCCACTGTTGGCTTTATTGGGTTGCCCTCCTGTTTTTATGACTCTCATCCTTCACCTACAATCATGCCCTGCGCCGCGACAATGGCCTCTCTTCTTGCGCAGTTTCATGACGGCAAAGGCTTCCGTCAGGTCTCTTCCAGTGTCCTAGGATGGCCACTGCCCAGCGCCTCGTCAGCGACCTAGATGGGCACGTACTCGCAAGCCATGCAGCCACAGAGCCTCATCAACGTGCATGGCCTATGGCTGTGTCCTGTCGGCGAATGCCCCATCTGGCCAGAGATCTTCACAACGATTGAACCTTGTCGGTGCCCGAGTTGCAACGGTTTTCTCACAGCAGTTGGGCGAAATGGATCCGTGTAAGCACGCATGCAACTAATACGTCATACGATTGACTTTGGTATAAGTATGGCCGCCAAGGTGCGATGAGCTGGGCGGCAGTGAGCTCAATCATCCCAGCAAAGACTGGTGTCCCAGAACATCTCTACGAGTCAAACCCCCAGAGCAGAATTCACCATGTATCTCTCTTACGTGCTTTCTGCCATTGCTGCCCTATGCAGCAGCGTGGCTCTCGCCGACTTCACCACGCCCACGTACCCGACGCCGGCTGATCTGAGCAGCAACTACAGCCTGGTCCACGCCGGCTGGAAGAACCTCACCTCGACCTGGGACCGGCATCTGCAGGGCAAGCTCAATGTTTCGGCGGCCGCTGCGTTTGCGGGCGTCGAAAACGTCACCTTTTCCGTGGGCTTGTTTTCGCTCAACGACCCTTTGGCTCTGAAGCTGCAGTATCACTACACGGCGCCCGAGGTCAAGACAGCGCTCGTCGGCACGCGGAAAGTGGACGAGGATAGCATCTACCGCGTCGCGTCCGTGTCCAAGCTCATCACAACTTTTGCCGGCTTGCTGGAGCTGGAGGACAAGGACTGGCACCGGCCTCTCGCGCAGATCAACCCTGCTTTCAAGCGGCAGGGGAAAAATGCAACGGCTGTGGACGTCATCAAGACGATAGAATGGGACAAGATCACTCCTTGGGTACTGGCTTCGCAGCTTAGTGGCTTACCGACAGTGAGCTTTTGCGTCCACCTGGCCTTGAATCGCGTCGACAGCTAGCTGACCTTTTTGACACAGTTGGGCTTCCTCGGCGACAGCTACAATGAATCGCTAGCATCGGCAATGGGCGGCCCGGTCGTCAATACCAGCACGCTCGGGGCCTGCGTCGCTAAGCTGTACAATGACCCTTCCAGCTTGGACTGCTCGACCGCCGAAATCATCTCCTCCCTCAGGGACCTACCGCCCAACTTTTTGCCCTGGAGCACGCCCGTCTACTCGGACCTGAATTTCATGATCCTCGGCCTCGCCATCTCCGACCTCACCAACAAGTCCATTGCCGACGTGTACCGCTCCTCCGTCTTCACGCCGCTCAACATGTCGTTGTCGAGCACCAAGAGCCAGAACGCGACGCTGCCGCGCGAGGTCGTCGTCGGCGCGCCCGCGGCCTACCTCGCGCTCGACGCCTTTCCCTCCACGGTCCCGGCCGGCGGCGTCCTGTCGAGCCTGGGCGACCTGCAGCGCCTCGGCCTCGGCATCCTCAACAACACGCTGCTGTCTGCCGAGGCCACGCGCCGCTGGATGAAGCCCGTGTCGCACACCCCGAGCCTCAGCTACTCCATCGGCGCACCCTGGGAGATTTACCGCTTCGTGCACCCCGGCACGGGCCGCGTCACCGATATATACACCAAGCTGGGCGACGCCGGCAACCACGGCGCTGCGCTGGCCCTGATTCCGCAGTACGATGCCGGTTTCGCGTTCCTCAACGCAGCGAGCGCCGAAGCGGCCCCGCTGCGCTCCGACATTGCTCTCGGCATCCTCGACGCCGTCACCGCGACGGTCCTACCGGCGCTCGAGGCGGAAGCGCTCGCCGAAGCCCGGCGCAATTTCATCGGCGAGTACAAGTCTTTGGCGGGCGGCAAGGTTGCTGCGTCGCTGACGGTTGGCTTCAACGCGTCGACGGATCCCACCGACGTGCACTCGGGGTTGGTCATTACCGAGTGGACGTACAATGGCACCGACATCCTCAAAGTCTGGTTCGGCAGTGATAGGCCGCGTCTCGAGCAGTCCATTGTGCGCCGCGGCGAGGATGGAAAACCGCGGCAGGTGGCGTTTATCGCGTCCACCTACCACCAGACGCCGACGTACGAGGCGGCCGGCACGACGGGGCCCTGGACGGGCTTCTATCATTCCAACGGCGACTTTGTCTACACGGACCAGCAGCGCTGGGCGGGTCAGCCGGTGCGCGAGCTTGTGTTTGAGCTGGACGGCAAGGGCGCGGCCGTCAAGTGCACGCCTTTGTACCAGGGAATTGAGTTGACCAAAGCAAAAAAAAGAACTAGTTGAATAAATGCATGTATAACAGAGAACCCAGTTGACATTTTATGCATAGCTGAATCTAAATAAAATATCAAGGTTGTTGGCAGCTTGAACCACGCTGCAAATTGCCGAAATATGCATGTATAACAAGTTAATCATCATCTTGTAAAGCCAAAGAAACATGTATATATGACTAGGTGCCAAAGTATGCAACTAGCCAGGTTGTTTATAATCTTGTACAGCCAAAAAAAAAAAAAAAAAGAAAAAGAAAAAATGTATATAGTTGTACAGTCTAGTAGCTAGACGTCGATGTATGTTGATCCTCCATCTCTGGCGTCACCGACGTCTCCTCAATGCGGATATATGACTCGCGCTCCTGGGCCTGAATCGCATTCTTGGCCTTTACCAGATCCCACATCATCTTGTTGGTCGGCACCTTGACGCCCAGCGCGTGCGCGCGGCGCAAAAAGTACCCATTCAGGTAGTCCACGTTGACGGGGTGGCCCAAGCGAATGTCGCGCACCAGCCTGCTCTCGCGGCTGCGGTGGTGCAGGATGCGGCGGTACAGTGCCTTTTTCGCGCGGTCCACATCGAGCAGCTCGTGCAGCGTCTCGCCGCGCCCAACCTCGGGCATGAGCCGCAGCACCGAGACAATCTCCTCGAGCAGGCTGCTGATGAGCTTGCGAGCGCTGGCGTTTTGCAGCAGGCCCGCGTACGGCACGTCGAGGAGCAGGCACACGGGCTCGACGGCCGAGTCGAAGATGACGCCCGGTAGCTTGTAGCGGAACCAGCTGTCAAAGGGCGTGTATTCGGTGTGGAGGAGCTTGGCCGCCTGCAGCGACCTGACAAAGTTGGTCTGCGTCTCGATCTTGGGCTGCTCCGTCGTTGACATGACGGCGCTTCGCTGCACCGAGGTGATGTTCCAAACGCCGTGGCGCAGTTGTCGAACCGAGTCAAAGTTTCTGTTGAAGACGAATTTGGAGCTCATGCTGCCCAGTAAGAATGTCGGCTCCTTTTCTGGTACGGCGAATATTTTTTGCCGAACGTCGTCCAGGACGCCAAGGCCCTCCGTCATGAGACAGACTGTTGTGTCTTTATCCACCCGATGATTGACTGCGTCGAGGGCCTCGAGGGCGCCCTGGGCGGATTCGCTCGACACGACTAGCTCATCAATGTGTGTATCCTCCCTGCTGGCGTGTTTTTGCCGCCCGACGCTGAGCGGCTCAAAAGTGGCTGTGCCGTCCTTGTCGAACCGCTGAAGATATCGATATTTGTTCGAGGGGCGTGTCCACGCGAGTCGCTCAACCGAAGCGTAGACGCCAGAGAGGGCATGTGCGATAAACTTTGATCGCGCGTCCTCGCCGAGGATGTGAATTTTATGAACAGTGGGCGAATTTGACGCCTCGGGCGACAGCTTGACCGACGGTACGTATAATGACTGTCCATCCCCTTTTCGTATTACCGCCGGCTCGACCAATCCAGATGTCGCGGCGGCTCTGTGTTGCTTCGGCCGCCACGGTGACTCGGGATCGCCGCGAGAGCTTTGCGTGTCCGTGCCGGCGCCCGTCACGGTACCGTAGCACCGCGAGGCCCTGGCAACGAAGCATTGACTATCTCGCGTACATGATATTTGTCTGTGCAAGTCCTTTACGGACACCCGAGGGCGAGGTAAACGAGCCACTTTGAGGATTTAGAGCCACGTGCAAGACGAGCTCGTGGCTGAGAGAGGGTGGAGGGACCAGCGGCAAATAGCTAGATGCAGCAATTATTCAAATTGCATTCGATTCGGCGATTAGAATACCGTAGCAGTGTGAGCTGTGCGAGGGGTTGCAACGTGTGCGGGCTGTGACAATGTGCTTCGATGACGGCGACACGGGAGTTTTTCGGAGGCGGCGAATGAAGGGTGTTTTGAATGGTCAGCATTGAGCAGCACCAGATTAGCCGGGGGGTGCATCTTTGGCGGGTGGGATGCGGCTCCCCGCTAAGCGCATAACTCGGCCAAGTGCACTGAAAAGTCGACCAAGAGCGAACCGAAGAAGCTCGACGAGCCAGCGACGACGGTTGCACACAGGGCATCGGATCGGAGAACTATTAAAACTCATCTGTAATTCTCGATTGGTTAATGCACCATGGCAGACGTCAAAGATATCACACGCGATCTCGACAAGCTGGATTCGCAGCTGGACAACTTGGAGGAAGCGCTCGCGCCACTGCTCGGCAACATGGACGAGATTTCATCACAGCTGCCGCTGCTGGACAAGGCGAAGCTCTTTTCCCTAGCCGCTTACTCGATAGAATCGCTACTATTCTGTGAGTCTATTTTTCAAGTTCCCCCCCTCCGCATCATCCCAGCACGCCATATACTCATCATGACTTACTTGTCTTTCTTAGCCGCACTCAAGCTGCAAGGCGCAGATGCGCAGGAGCACGCTGTATACGCAGAGCTCAAGCGCGTGCAGCAATATTTTGGCAAAATCAAGGCCATTGAAGAGCCCGTGGGCCAGCGGACCACAACAGTGAATCAAGAAGCCGCGGCGCGTTTCCTCAAGGCAGATCTTGTAAGTTTCTTTGATACCCCCCAGATTTTTTCTTTGCGTTTTTACATCAACACGGCTGATCAGTTTTCTTTTAAAAGAGCGACAACAAGGCAATCAGCGCCAGGTTGGCCGAAAAGATTGCCGAAGAGCGCGCCAAGGCGCTGCTGAAATCTGTCGAGGGACGAAAGCGGCCGGTGGATGATTCGGCGACTAGCTCGGCTGACAATGGCAAGGGCGTCAAAAAGTCAAAGCACAAGGGCAAGGCCAGGAGCAGGAGATGAAGTCGCAAGGGAAGAGAGCGTGCGCATCAAAAACTTGCAGCGTTGTCGCTACCTAGCTGCAGTGTGCTTGGGCTGCCAATATGTGCTGGCAGTGTTTTACGTGGCAATCTTGCAAATGATTCGGACTGTATATATGGCACGGCGTTTGGGTTTTAGGATATGGGTAATTGGATCATATTTTCTGCTTGTTCGCGCAAAAGAAGACTCGTGATTAGACTGTGATGTATACTTTTAGCTGTTCAGAGTCTCACTAGCTACAGCACGGCTAGCTACTCTCCTAACCCAGTTTGAACAGACAAGGGGCTGTAGGAGAGATCTACTTGCCGACGGCACTTGAACGTTGATGAGGCAGTGAGGCGACCCAATCCACAGTTGTATGTTTGTGCAACGTGACAGTGCCCAATCGGCACTTGCCATACGCCTAACAAGTCTTCTAGAACATGTCGATCATGGCCTTCTGTAGCTTCCTTTTTTTCATTGGCCCCATTCATCATCGTGTCGTTGGTTTTCTGCACGTGCTTCTCAACGCTTTGATAAAACGCCGTACAATTGTTGAGAAGCAGGGTGACTGCGTGGTGCTGTCATGAAATGTATGGCCCTGAGAGAAGGACGATAGCCTCACTGGCATGATGGTCTTGTAAGACATGTGCAACAGATGAGCCAATCACGGCGCAGAGTCTGGCATCTATCGTGCTTCAAGACGGACGTACCATTGTGTGCCGATGCTGTAAGATATTGGCGTGTCGCACAGGCATCGTCTTGTTGCCCAACATAGAGGTTGTCGTGCATACAAATAGAGCAGCGGCATGGCACCACTGCTGCCAGTCTATTCCCAGGTCAATGAACCAGCCTTTTGTCAATTTTTTACCCTTTAGAAGAAAAAAAGCCGCCACCTTCTTGTAAGCCGTCAAACTTTCCGAAAGCCCCATGTACGTTTGGCACTTGTTAACCCAAGCATTGCGAGAAAGGTTCCCTGTTCCCCCGTGGTCAGCCTCCTTTCCATGCATCCACCACCGCAGTTTCCTCCGTGGCCAGCGGCGCAAATCACCATAAACCAGATCACTGATTCGATCCGCACGTGGGCGGCGCTGTTTGTGGAACCGTACGGGTATTGCGTCTGCGGGCAGTACACCTTTCACGGCATCTGCGGCCACGTTGTCCACGAGGAGCTGCTGCTGTGCGGCGCCACGACGACGGCCTCGGGCATGGTCAGGTGCTGCCATATCTTGACGCCCGAGTACCTCTGTCAGGGGTACATTGTCAAGATGATTTGCGAGACGTGCTTCGAGGACGCGTGATGGACGACACGGTCGCGGGGCGGCGAAAAGCTGATGGACTGGGGGCGCTCTAGCAGGTTATTACTGTACCTCGACAATTTCTTTTCGATGACAAAGCATAAGAAGCGGCGGGTGTTGATTGAGGGGACTTTCTTCGAGAATCTTGTGCCTCATGACAGCTTGGGTTCGATAAAAACGGATAGGCTAACCTGTTGGTTTGCCCGTTTGATTCTTCCAGTTGCTAGAGACGGAGGCAACAGTTGTGCCACGATAGTCACTGCTGCAGATGATCATTGGCGAGGTTCCAAAGTCACATGGCAAATAAGTCCTCGTTAAACAATTTCATAATTCGATTCAGTAATCGATTCCTGTCCATCGATGTGTCGTGTTAAAAAAGTTGCCGTCGGAAATAATGCTGCAGTAACCTTTGTAAGTTGTCGCTCAGCCCAGTGGGCCAGCTCTCATACCTGATTGGCCACTCCTCGCCACCAACCGGTCTTTGCGGATTACCATTCCCCGACCTTCCATTTCTCCATTTCCCCCATCATCAGGAACACCTTTTTTCATTGTCCGGTTTACAGCAACCTCCGCGCCTCTCTTACAACAAACGACTCACAAATCCTTTACCAAAAAATCTCACACAATGCCTCGTCAACGCTCCTCCGCCCGCGCTCCCGCCCGCGCCCCGACGCGTCCAACCGCCGCCGCCCCTACGCCCGCGCCGCAGCAGGCTCGTCCGGCTACGACCATGGCAGCGCCGCCTCAGCAGTACCAGCAGGCTCCTGCGCAGTCGCAAGGCCCTGGTCTGTTTGGCCAGATGGCCAGCACCGCTGCGTAAGTGTTTTACGCCCCCGTCGAAGCCGGGGCTTTCTTTTTTTTTTTTTTTTTTTTTTTTTCTGCTACAAAGAGCGGATTGAAGGATCAGAGCTGTGATTTCTGTGCCATCCCCCTTCATTCTCTCCGCAAAACGCGCCACAGCTTCAAACCTTTGTTCTCGGAGAACTCAAGACTAATAACTTTCACAGCGGTGTCGCGATTGGTTCCTCGGTCGGCCACGCCCTCGGCGGCTTGTTCGGCGGCGGCGGCTCGTCGGAGCCCGCTCCCCAGCAGGTCCAGGCCCAGCAGCAGCAGCCTCAGCAGCAGCAGCAGATGAACAACTGCGCCGGCGCCGCCACAAACTTTACCAAGTGCATGGACGACAATGGTGGCAACATGCAAATTTGCAACTGGTACCTTGAACAGCTCAAGGCCTGCCAGGCCGCCGCCGCCCCGTACTAGACGTCTGCGATCGGTAAGCTAGCGAACGGGTTATGAAGGAGAACCGGCCGTTTTTTCAGCTGAATAGAAAGCGAGCATGAAGCGACACACGATACACTCAGATCGGTTGATTTACAAAAGGGGAAAATTGAGAAAGGAAAGAAGGAGGAAAGAGGACTGCAGTATGGAGTCCAAGTGACATGTGGCAACAGGCCGTTTGCTCCAACGTGGTCAATGTACAATAAGAACTCGGCATATGCTTGGCATTGTTTTCTCCGTTGACAAATGTGTATAATTTTCTCAAGTAGTCCGCTCCAACTGAAATACAATCTGCAGAATCCTGAGCATGGATTCTCACTTCTCATCTTCATCTGGCCTAGGCTCGAAATTCAACTTGGACACGTTAGAGATAAATCATCACCATATGACTGAATGTACTTACCGAGTTGCCATTGTATAGTTGCTGATCGCCACGTCTATCATTTGGATTCTGGAAGGCTTGTACACGCTGATTTCGTAGAGCCGCCGGCGAGTTGGCTGGTTGCTGGCTCGGAGCTTGCTCTCCTGGCGGGGGCGCCGCGCCCCCCAGGCCAATGAGACCCTGGAGCCAGGTGAAAATACCGAAAAGCAGGACCATCATCTGGTTAAAGAAGCCTTGCGAGGGGCACTGTGCCTCGTATGCCGCGGCGAATCGCTGAATCGGAATCAGCAGAAGCGTAGACGATGGAGAGAGCCCAAGCTCGCGTAGCGATTTGTCCTCTTCGGTGGTGTCAATGTTCTTGTTCGGCAGCGGTGTAAGAATATGCTTGAAGTAGTACGGGCCCTGGCCATCAGAGCGCTCTTTGTCGACCCAGGTTCGGATATCCTTGATGCTCTCGGTGGCCGGAAACTTGTTTCTGAGCGTGGAGCCGTCCGACAGTCGCACTTGGATCGCGGCGAGGGCGCTGGGGCTGCTTGAACTTGAGCGAGACACAGCTCTGGCTTGCTGCGGTTCTTTGGCGTCGGATTCCACGGCGGCGGCACGGCTCTCTTCCCTTTGCTTCTTGCGATGTGCGGCGAGCTCGCGGCGAGCTGCCTTGTCATCCTCAATTCGTTTTAGAATCCTGCGACGCTCATCGTTTTGCTGAGCCCTATTCTTCCTGATCAGCTCGGCCGCCTCTTTCTGAGCGGCAGTTTGGGATGACGGCGCCGGCTCCGAGTTTGCCACAGCTTTTCCTTTGCCCTTGGCAGCAGTGGCGGCGGCAGCAGCCTCGGCTTCCTTGACTTGACGCGCGGCAGCATCCTTTTGCGCTTTAGCCGCCCTCTCGGCAAGAATGCGTCGGACATTCTCGGAACCGTCTGACTCTGGACTTCCGGAAGTAATTGGAGATGATGAGGGTGCTGTGGCCTCGACGTCGGGCGTCGGGGCTGCGGCGGCGGTAGCGGCACCAGCAGCGGTTGTAGAGGCTGCGGGCGTAGGCGCCGCGACGTTGCCAGTGGAGAAGGCGTTGGCTAGTCGTCGGAGAAAGTCTTCCTTGGTTGTGCCAGAGGCAATGTATTCCTTGAGTTCACCATGCTTCATGACGACAATGGTGGGTGTCTTGGGCAGTGGAAAGATTTGAGCCAGATAGCCAGCCTCGTCAGAGCCTGCTGTGAGACGCAGCGCGACGGCCTTGGTGGTGATTAGGCCATTGATCTGTGTTGGGTTAATAAATGCAGAAATTTGCCACCTTTTACGGGGACATACAGATTCATCTTGGAGGTATTCATTCTCCCATGTTTGGCTCTCGTCGTTGCCATCTGTGGTTTGTTAGACTTGCGTCACATGGCGACTGCCTGATTCTCAGTGAGCATCTCATACCGGTTACGAAGCACAGCAACAGCTTCTGCTGATCGACCGCCGACGATATGCCTTGCTGAATTGAGCCCTGGAAGAACATGGTAATGTGCGAATCTACAGATGGCGAGGCTCAATGTCGGTGCGAGTACGCTGCGCAAGACCTGCTCGGCAAGGTGACAGGTGGCGTGCTGGCTGTGAAAAAGGGTAACGGCGGGGTAGCGTGTTCGGGGCGATTTGAAATGGTCAAATGAAAAGCGATGAATTGATTTAATGCAACGCAGCTATCATCCCGGAGCGCTGCAGAACCTTGTTTGTAGGACAAGATGCAATCTCGGGCGAGGATGGAAAGGCACGGAAACAGCTTGGAGCTTGTTCGCCATCTGGACCAAATGGCACAAGCCACAGTAGCGCCACGCCACCACGCCTGTGATGTAAAGATATGGAGTCGAGGGCAATGCAGTTTCGGCCACGTCGATCGCGTTGATGTTACGAAATATTCCCCAGATTTGCTTGAATCTACTGTAATATCATTTATTGTTTTTTTTTTCCACAGTATCGTTGTCCGTCTCTTTCTGAAATTCTAGTTCCTCTAAGAACAGGTTGCGCAATGCTCCACACAAGCTTTGCCCAAGCCACAAACAGGGTCATTGCGTACAACCCCTCTCAGCTTCGACAATACAAGCACGCGTTTGAGTCTGCTTTTAAACTCAGGCTGCTATCAAAATGAGGCTAATTCTTCTATTTCTCAGTTGGGCCCTCGTCTTTCATTATTTTCTCCTGCACAGATGAGCCCCTACCCCGTGACGAGAGCCGAGAGCCAGCCGCAAGCTGCTCCGCTAATACTATAAGCTCTCCACCTCCTTCTCCAACGGCGCGGCGCGGCGTCTTTTATTACTCCGCCACTTGACGCGGGACGGGTTGATGACGAGAGGCTTCTGCTCCCGCCGCCTCAAACGACCCTTGATCCATGCAAGAACAGCAATGCTATCCTGCAAGCGTGAGCATACCCAGCCGAGCCAACCGCGCCTGCCGCGCTCTTCTCCGACGGCATATCCATTACTAAGGGACGTGCACACCGATTTCGGTCTTGAGCAAGCGGCCTATTTCCAAAAAGCACAGCCGTTCAGGCGCCGGCCTCGAGAGCGCTGGGCTTATGGAAGGAAGCTTGCTGTCTATATGCGCATTGTGCGGTGTTGAGGGGCCAGCGAACGTATGATGCAAATCTATCCGACATGCTGTGCTCAAGAGGACCACCGATGGACAGTTGGGGGCACTGTGGACAAGACCTCTCAAAGCCGTTTCTCTCGGCCAAATTTGCTGTTGTTGACGGTACTCGCTCCTTGCGACCGCCAACTCTGCTTTGAGCGTCAAGTGATACAACGGCATCACCTCTGACGGAGCAAGAAGCCACGAACCCCTGTTGTGCACCCTCAGAAGCTCTGATGCTGGCATCCACAATGCATCCGGGCCGGCTGGGGCCTGTTTGCCCCAAGCGTCTTCTTTTATGCGTGGTGTGCTACTGCTTTGCGCCAAGTAACGCCGACGTATAAAAGAAAGACGCTCGGGGCAGATAGAGGTGGACGGAAGGCGGTGCGACGTCGCAGCACAAAGGTAGCCCTTGCGTGCGAGTGTTGAGCTTTATCTAGCAGTTGGCTGTATAGTTTTTGCTTTGCTACTTTACTGCTCTACTACACCAGCCTCCTACAACTATTCGTCAAATGTGTTTTGGCGACCTCTCTTTGCACAACCATCCTTACAAAAATGAGTATTTAGCGTAGTTTTGCTAACAAAGTAATCTTGTATTTCCCACTAGGCGCTCAAGTCGTAAAGCTTTGTAGCGCGTCCGTGAAGAAATGACCACAAGTCTACGGATCGGAGTACTATAATTCAATCTAGTCGCTCGCTAGGGCCAATTGTAGAGCCTCATTAGCCTCTCAGCGGGAATACTGTGTTATCCGCGCAAGGTTACCATTCAACCCGATGTAACATTGGCACATGACTCCACGATGTCATGCTATTGTTGAAGGGAGAGACTTTTTTATCCCTGAGTCTTGCGCAGTTTCCCCGTCACAACTTTACTTTACAAGCCTGCCTATTACAACATTTCCTTTTGATCCCTCTCCAGAGTTATGTATTGTCTGCCAAAACAGCGGCCAGCCTTTGCAGCCTCGTCTTGCTCGTTTACAAACATACTACGCAGCCCAATCTCGAACGCGCCGGGGACAACCGCATCTACCGCCGTATACTTGATGAGTGCTGCTGGCTCTCTCCCTGATACAATACCGCTGCATCCCTTGCCAGACTATACAGGAGGCTATTCGCAATGTCATCTACCTCTGACGGCGATGATCAGGAATTGAGACAAAATGCACTATCGTTGTTTGGCAATGAAACAGCAGCCGCCGTTCTCTACATGCTCGCGCTCCTCGGCGGCCTCGCAGTCTGTTACTTCGTCTTCGCCGCCAAGCTGCAGTTCCCTAGCCGCCGTCGAGCAGCATGGCTGAAAGCGTCGGCCACTTCTCTCATCCTGTAAGTGAACCGCGCCGCATACCCAACTACTGTGGGAGAGAGGAGGGCGTCGTAAAGCTAACAAAACCCCCGTGTCGAAAAAAAAAAAGTCATTGTCTCATGGGAGTATGCTCATCTGTAATCTGGGCGCTGCTGCATCGCACGCAAGCACAAGTCGACGAGCGTGGCCGCGCTGCCACATTCCAGACTAAGAGATCGCAGCAAAGTGCTGGCATTTACACCGATGCCATCAGCTCTTGGTTTCACTACATTACGCAGACGCTGCTCTTCATCACGGTTGTCGCCACGTGCGCGTCCATGTCGACGGCGAGACGAAGCGGGAAAGCGCCCGAAATGTGCTTGACGGCGGCCTACATGCTCGGAATCTTGGTCGCCGCACTCACCAGCGTCGTTGTCGCGCTCGAAATTACTCGCTACCACTTTGCTACTCATCGCGTCGGCAGAGTCAAGGCTTTCGACATTGCCACTGTCGGCGCGCATATTGGTCTGGTGCTGCATTGCATCATGGTCGCCGCTGCTGTTTTTGCGACGGCGGTGGCAGCCGCGACGGTGAGGAGAAGCGTGCGCGTGGGGGGACCGGACAAGCCGGCAAAGCTGGCTGCGTTTGGCGGCATTCTTGTGATGATTTCTGCTCTTACGCAACTTGTCTGCAATGTGAGGTTTGGCTGGGTAGTGGTGGTGGTTACTGAATGGGGCGCGCCTCCTGCATACATATATGTGCTGAGTGTCGTCTTTGATACCTGGCCGCTGGTCGGGGCGCTTGCACTGCTGTACATGAGTGCGAAAAGCTGGAATAAAGGACTGGCGAAGCTGCAGATTGGAGAGGTTGCATAGTAGGCACTGGTCCAATCTCTGATTGAGCGTGTCATGTAGTTTTGCTGGTAACCCGAGGTGGTAGATGATTGATCTATTTGCACATGTACCACGATATGGGTATGTTGAGATGGTATAGAATTTATTTATTTGCATATATACATAATATTGTTGGTCCGAGATGTATTATAGTTGGTTCATTTGCATACATTCACGATATTCATAGTCTGAGATGATATGTAATTCATTCATTTGCATATATACACAATATTCGTAACGGACAAAATCTACAAATGCGGGCAACAACCTGTGCCGTTATATATGCTTGCCCTGAGACAGACCACTGACGAAATTGGCATCCTTCTTACCCAACGTCAGCAGAATATTCACAAGCCCGGCAAGGACAGGTTCGAGAGAGAGGCCAAGAGCCAGTGGGTTCAGCTTGTCGTCGAGAACCGTCCTGCTGGCACAACCGCCAGGGACAGAGCCGCTAAAGGCATCGCCGGCAAATTTGATGGCATCAATCACAGCAACCACCTCGGCGGTGACGTGGCCGCCGGCAGCGTAGTTGACAAAGCGCACATTGGCACCGTTGTCGCACCAGCGCTTGCGGAGGCCATCGGCGCCGGCAAAAGGGATGACCTCATCGTCTGGAGAGTGATAGAGCATGACGGGTACCGTGGGCGTTTCGTTCTTCTTGAGACCCAGGGTGCTCTCGGCGAGGACCCACGCAACATCCTTATCGTAGAGTAGGTCCTTGCCGAGGGTCTGGAAGCTAGTGTCGAATATGGACTTGCCAGCAAAGGCAATGAGATTGACCGGCGCGCACTGGCTGGTTCCGAGAGCCAGAGCTTCTTTGCCGCGGGGACCGATGACCTTGTCCAGGACCGGCTTGAGGCGCGCACCGTAGGCAGAGGGCATAATTTGGCCAGCAAGGGCACCTGGGACGAAGCCCGCGAATAGGGTGCCATCGACGTAAAGAAGAACCTCGGTAAGGTTTGCAGGTGTACCGCCGGCGATGAAGCCCTTGAGGTTTAGGTCGGGAGCGTAGGTGGGATGGAGGGAAGCCGCCCAACCGCTAGCAATGGCGCCGCCAGAGTAACCAGCATTGACAACCATGGGGTTCTTGTCGAGGCCAATCTTGGGGCCATAGTTGACCACGGCGCGAATGCCGTCGAGAACGCCCATGCCCGAGAGACGGCCGACTGAAAAGGCCACGTCAGGACCCTCGTAGTCGGCGGAAGCGACGGTGTAGCCAGAGAGCAGGTAGGCTTGAATGATGAGAAACTCGGCCGACGAGATGACGTCTGTTTGGAGGGCACCCAAGCGGTAGTTGTAGCTGGGGTTGCAGATGGAAGCCGACGAGTCGTAGGCCGTGTTGAAGGAGATGAAGCGGTCGCGCTTGGCAAAGAGCGGCTTGAAGATGGTGACGACGGTGGCAATGGCAGAGCCGTCAATGGCCGTGGTGCGATAGAGCAGCTGACGAGAATCAATGGGAGCGGGGATGAGACCGAAAAACGAAGCCACGATGGGGCGCTCACGCAGCACAGTACCGGGCTTGGCCGATTCGAAGCCAGAGGGGGGCACATAGAAGGGATCATTGGCGGGAGTGGTGATGCGCTTCTCCGGAACAGTGAGAGAAGATGCGTCCTCGGCCAATTCAAGGCCAGATGGGGGTACAGACAAGGGGTCGTTGGCGGGTGTGGTGATGCTCTGCTCAGGAATGGTGAGAGCAGACACCAGCGGAAGGACCGCGGCAACAAGGGATAGGAACTTCATGATGAGCCGGGCGTACTGCTTAATTCAAGAGCCAGAAGGAGAAGCTTTTGCACACACAAGCCTGTTGATCTGGTGCGACGACGACGAAGACATCTTTACAAGAAGGGGGATGGCAAGGGACTTATATAGGATTCAGAACAAGAGACTTCTATTGACGCGAGATGCTAAAGAAAAGGGCTGTGACAAGGGTTCGCTGAATCCTGTAAAGAGGCAGCGAGGGTGGGATGGCCAGTTCCAATTGTCCATGAGACTTGCTCCCTCTTTTGCCAAGCACAGTTGGCCCAGGAAGAAGAATTGACTCCACAAGAGCTTCTTGCCTCCCCCGGATTTTGGGCACGGAAGATGCCACGCATCACGGTTCAAGTTTGCTGTTTCCTTGCCCCCATCAAGCGAAAGCCTTGTTCACGGACACGAGGAGAGAGGGTGGGGGAAGGGGGCAGATGGATAGATGGGTAGGGTTAGAAAGCCTCGGCAACACGAACGACGCCATCTTGCAACGAGAAAGCCACCGCCATGTTAACGGAAGCGGGACACGTGAAAAAAAGAAAAAAAAAAAGTCGGTGGCTTGACAGATTCGACGTCGATGAGATGAGCTATTGGAAGACGCGGGGGGGAGACAAGGGCATGGCAAGGGAAGGGCGGGGGAAAAGCCACAGCCTTCTCCTACAAGCCCGCTCTCCTCAGACAAAACTCATTGTTCTTCACCAACACCTCGATGAGCTGCAGACCAAGGGCCGGCCCAAAGTTCCAATTTGGGCAAGGTCAGTTGAGAATGCAATTCTGGCATGATTCGGCTCTTTTGCTAGCTTGGCATTCTTTTTTTTTTAGTCTTTTTTTGGCAGGAGACTCCGTTGCACTAGCCAGCTAGCTAGCTGCGTTGAACGATGGTCGTCCGAGCCCAAGCCCCCCCGCCATGTGCGCATATGTGGCCGGCACTCGCATTGTCGGACAGTTGAATCAGCCCGGGGTCGCTGAAAAAAAGAAACCTAAAGGATGACCTATATGCGATGCTTGTTATAGGGCTGCGTGGGAACAAGGTGATGAGGGAGAGGGGGGCTGTGTGCGACCCAGCCGCTCTCGTGCAGGAGCAGAAGCTTTTACGGCAGTCGGACGGTAGATGTTTGTCATGGCTTTATTGAACCGAGATTTTATTGTTATAAGTTAGTAGCGCCGCCCGCCCGGACCCGTTTTTGATCTTCCGGGGTAAAAAGGTATTTTTTTGCAGAATCTGGGGTTTAGTCGGGCGAGTCATTTTACACCCCGTCATACGTCGCACCAGGTCTAAAACTTACAGAGACTGAGTATTGTCAAGATAGACCCTTGACAACTACAGGATAATTTGTCGCACACGATTTGCTCTATTGTTCCTTGCAAAATTGAGTAGGTAAGGTGTGCTGGTGACTGGTGGCTGAAAATCAAACTCTGACCCATCCACCAAAACGTACTTACTAAAATCAGGGGGGGGCACGTTCTTGGGGCTGAATGAGCCAACTAGTCTCATAACTCTCACTAGTTGGCATCCCCATCCGTGCTCTTACTTAGGGCAGATTCAATTACTTCAGTGCGCAACACCTAACCTGGATGGCCAAGTTGATCATCCCTACTTACGGGTGGCGCCAGTGCATCGGACAACTGCGAGGCGCCTGCGTGATTATATGTGGCTGCCAGAGCGGTCTCGCGGCGTAGAATGCCCGTCAAACGACCGTGGGTGAGCCCATCGGCCGACGACGACTACCTAGATTGGCACCTCGGCCGGGCGCCCCTCTTGCACATGGTTGATGGAGAAGGCGGATACTCAAGTCGCCATTGCCATCATGTCCGGCCGGCCTTGATTGACACATTGTGTGCTCCGTCGCCGTTTGCTTCGTCTGCCAGCTGACGGCTAATGAGATGGTTTCCCAGCATCTAGGATCCCATGGTGCCCCTCCCCGAGGATGGCCGCTGCGCAGACCCCCGCGTGTACATTGTATCGTATTTCAGCTGTCGGCAGTTGCCGTGAATGGCCTATCTATGGTTTTGGACACTCGTATGGCTGTCGTCTTTGTCCACTTTATGACCAGACTGGATAGGCTGCCAAGCGACGTTCGAAAACAAGGTGCGTAATCTGAATGGGTCTCGCAGCATCAACCGTGGAGTGACATGGGGAGAAGGGGCGTGAGGGGCGTGTAAGACTTGGCTAGATGAGCGAGCGTCTCTGCAGGGAGGATGCTAGTTGCGGATATGCTTAGTTTGGAAGAGCTACATTTCGTGGCTGTTAAATCCTCATGTGGCGTCTGCAACGAATCCTGGGATTTTCAAGATCTGAAACCGAGATTCCCATGCTCTATATGTTAATTGACTCTGCTGTTGCGAGATTGGCCTCTTACGGTTGCGGATGCAGTTGAAAGACAGGCAAACACGCCGATACTACAATAATCTATAGTACCAATAGTATAACAAGATCGGACCAAGCAGACTAATCAAGAAGACAAACGGTAAAGTCAAAACGTCCACATGGCAGTTCTAGACCAAATAAACTTTTCTTCTTCACTCATGGCCGGCTGAATAAAGTGACTAATAGAAAATATTGTCACGATGCGGTGAGCCCTCCCCTCCCGCAACGGGGGAATACGAAGAGAAGAAAAGCTCGCCATCGTTCCACCAGAATGCCTCGGAGCATGGTTTTTTGAATTTCCATGTGAAGCTTGCGATATTCCCGCGGCGAATGGGGTACATTGTTGTCGGGAAAAAGTAGCGAGCCTGCAGCAGTGGCTTGGAGTTGATGTGCGTCGTTGCATTGTCCCGACAGCCATTAAGCCGAGAGTCGCAAGCTTTGCGAGCACGTGGGTTGACAATACTTGGAGCTCGCCCGGGCAATATGCCGCAGGCGTCAACTTTATTCATACCTCCCAGTACGTTTCCCATTGCCAGATGTGATTTCGTTGTCGCTTCGAATTCGGTTGTCGCTTTTGGCATCTTCCATGGACACGTGTAAGTCGGTATTCTTGGTTTCTCACTTTCGCCACCTATTGCCTAGCCAGCTGAGAATGAAGGAAGTGGTAAATTGCCAACTAGAAAATATCAGATACAGATTTCGGATTCTCGAAACCACGGAAAATGAGTCTGGGAGTGATGCTTTGCTTCGATGCTCAGTACGGCTTGTGTTCCGACACGCCAAGCACAGGGGGTAAAGCTTGATCACCAAGCTCACCACAGGCGCAAACGTGAAGTATCTGATGCAGCAAAGTACATTAATCGTGCTGATTCTGATCAAGTAGAAGAAGAGAAAAGATTGAATCAAAACAAAAAGGCAACAACACAAATAAAAGTACGATTTTTGACAGGACCTCTCATGTCCCTGCCGTGGAACATATGTGGGGCCGTTCAAAGCGCCCCATCTTCAACTTGCAGCAATCATCAAAAAACACCAACCTCACTTGTCCAACTTTTGTCGCCAATCTTCGCCCCCCTTCCTTCCTTCCTTTGCATCGCCGACCGAGATGAATTGCTCGCAAAATGTGCTGCATAGGCTGCAGCAGCCAATGCGCAGCAGCATTCGCTCCATTGCGCGCCCATGCTGCGCCGCGCGATCCCCCATAACGACGACGACGACGACGACAGCTGCCCGGCCGCAGCCATCATCATCCACCAGCAGCAGCTGCAGCAGCAGCAGCAGCAACCGCTTCTTCTCGACCACGCGGCGCACGCGCGCACAGAAACAAGCCGCCGACGACCCCAACTTTGTTTCAACCGTCGATCTCGACCCGACCATGATCCGACCTGGCCGGAAGCACGGCCCCGGCCTCATCATTCTCGGTACATTTGCACTCCCCCCCGCTTCCTTTTTTTCCGGGATTCCGCCATTTGCTGATTTATTTTTGCTTCCTTTCCCCCCCCCGCAGCTCTCATCCCCATTACCGCATTTGCCCTGGGAACCTGGCAGGTCCAGCGCCTCGGCTGGAAGACGGACCTCATTGCCAAGTACGAGGACCGCCTCGTGCGCGATCCCCTCCCGCTGCCGCCGCACATTGACCCTTCTGCCGTGCACGAGTTTGACTATCGCCGCGTCGTCGCCACTGGCCGTCTGCGCCACGACCAGGAGATGCTCATTGGCCCGCGCATGCGCGACGGCCAAGACGGCTACATGGTGGTCACGCCGCTGGAACGTGATAGTGGTGATGGTGGCGCGGCGTCTACTATTCTGGTCAATCGCGGCTGGATCAGCAAGAAGCACCGCGATCAGAGATCGAGGCCGCAGAGCTTGCCGACGGGCGAGGTCACGGTGCAGGGCTTGCTGAGGGCGCCGTGGAAGAAGAACATGTTTACGCCGGATAATAGGCCCGAAAAGGGCGAGTTTTACTTTCCGGACGTTGAGCAGATGGCGGCGTTGACGGGGGCGCAGCCCGTGTGGGTGGAAGCGACAATGGGTACGTTCACAGAGTCTTGAGGGGAGGGGGGGAGGTTGATGTCCTGGAGTATGGATGGTTGGATGGTGTGTGCTAACTTGCTTCCGACTTAGAGCCGGAATACATTAGAATGATGGAGTACGAGGCGCGCGGTATTCCCTTTGGCCGACCAGCCGAGGTCAACCTGCGCAATAATCACGCACAATACATCTTCACCTGGTACGTTTTTTTATTTTATTTTATTTTTCGCATTCAAGTTTGCTAATTAGATGCAGGTATGGGCTCGCCGTAGCGACATCTGTCATGATGTACCTGGTGATGAAGAAACCCGCCTCCGACGTGGTCCGTCGTGTCCGCGCGACGCGCACTCTGTAAAATAAATCATGTATAATAATTTGCCCCCCATCCAAGCCATGGGCGCCAAACAACAAAACTCCATTTGTACAATGCATAAATAGAAGAATGAGCTGAAGCAAATCATGAAATCTCGGAAGCGTCTTCGTCGTCATCGTCGTCGTCGTCGAATTGCGTCAAACTCTTGTGTCGCTGGCCTTTCAGGTTTGGCTGCTGCGGCATTCGCAGCTCCTGGAGTAGCTCTCTGGGCAGATGCCGCTGCGCAAGAGAAAAGAGCGTGGCATCAGAGCCAATCTGTCGCTGTCTAAATAAGAAAAAAAAAGCCACCATTAGCACAGCGTCCCATTGAAAAAGAAAAACTTGTTACGAGCTATATACCACCAGATCTTACCTTTTCATCAGAGTTAGCACATCGCTCTCCTCAATGACTGTCCGCTGCGCGTGGTCCGCGTATGCGCCCAAATCATCGCCCAGCTGCTCAAAAAACCACTCCGACGCCTGCGTCAGCGCGGCCAGCACGTCGGACGAGATGCGGTGGTTGCTCAGGCCCGATGTCTGCACCGCGCGGTGCGCCACGCGCCGTACAAACGAAGGCGGCAGCGGCGGGTACTCGGCGCCGTGCCGAGAGATGCGCTTCTGCTTCTTCTTGGGTTTGGAGCCCCGGCGAGCCGGCGCCGAGCGTCCCGGGGTCATCATGCTCGTGTCTTGTTGGCGCAGCGTGGCGTCGGCCGGGTCGCTGTCCTCGCCCTCGGATATGAGTGTCTCTCCGTGCGTCAGCGCAGAAGCTCGACGGCGGCCGGCTTCCGGGTCTTCTTCTCGCTCTTGTTCGACGCGGTCCTGTCTGACAGTGGGTTCGTCATGATCAGAGACTTGACGCTCGCCATGGTCCTCGTCATCGTCGTCGTCGTCGCCGAATGGTGCAAGACTTTCGCCCTCTGGATTTTCTGGGATGAATGAGATGTTGCTATATGTCGCCTCTCCTCCTCTTTGTGCTGCTTCCGCTGCCGCAGAGTCACGCGGCAAAGGCGACGTCGCCGGCGCATCACCGCCCGGTTCCGAGAGCATAAAAGTCGTTTGATCGCCCATGTCTGCAGGAACGCCGAGCGTAAAGTCACTTTGGCGACCAATCGTGCGCATTGTGGCATCGTTTTCAAATCTATATGCCGTTAGTAGAGCTCGCGTGGCCGCTCTTGTGCGTTTAATTGCCAGCTCACCGATCAAATGCTGCTGCGTTGTCTTCTGCCCTGTCTCGCAGGTCCTCCAACAACGAGCCCGGAAAAAAGTCCGACTGCCGTCCAGTCATTTCCACTGTCGGGTCGTTTAGACCAAAGTAGTCGCTGCCGCGCACGCTGCCAAAGCTACCGCGCGAGTACCTAGATGCTGGCTGGTCGCGCGGTAGTTCCACGGATCCTACTGTATAGTTTGTAATGTTGTCGTCGGGAATCACCGACAAGCGCGGCGGGCGAAGCTCCACGGTGTCATCATCGTCCTCCTGCAGCGGCAGCGACAATCGCGGTGGCGCGGGCAGCTCGTCGTCGTCGTCATCATCGTCGTTGTCGTAGTCCCCCTGCACGTCGGGCTCGTCGTCCATGTAGTCGTCTTCGTCGGCCGCTTCCTCGCGTTCCCCTATAGATTGCAAGCCCGACTGCGGCTCCCTGTCTGCCGGCGAGGAGCTCGCGGCTACTTGCTGCGTCGACGGCGCCAGCCGCTTCGCGAGCTGGTTGAGGATGTTCATGGGTGTCTGGTGCTGCTCGCGCAAGCTGCGTCGGCGGTTCTTGCCAGGCGTAAACATGGCCGTCCGACGCTGCTCGAGTGCCCGTCGCGCGGCTGTCGCGTGCGGCGTGGGTGCATTGTTATTCTTGCGGCCCGAGGCGCTGAGTCCTCGACGGACGGAATTCGCAAGCTCGCGAGGCCCGGTCCGGTCGAGCGGTGTGTGGACGGATGCATCTGGGTTGGATGTGCGGCCAGAAGGCGTCTTCTGGGACGGAGTCCGCCCTGCAGGTGTCCGGGCTGGGCGGCTGCGGTTTCCGGTTGGGGTGTCGGCCATGATGGTGGTTGTGGCGATTGTGGTGGCGGCGGTGACGGTGGGTGTAAATATTGATTCGTTTACTGGGCTGTGTCGTCCAGCACGGCGCTGTCAGGAATCAACTACCCATTTCCTCGACCAGAGTCAGCAAGCTTTTCGATGAAAAAATCTCAAACTCGACTGAATTTGCTTTCACGTTGTCGTGCATGTCAGTGCAAGGTCAAAACAGGTCGGCCAGCGACAAACGCGCCTACAAGTTGGAGGACGCGACTGGTGGGGTCCATACAGGCTGCACTAGGAGATCGATGCGTCAAGTAGCATCACTCCAACTTCCACTCTCCATGATTTGTTGGCAAATTTTTTTTTTTGTTTTCGTTTTTTTTTTTTTTCGTTTTTTTTTCCTCTTGTCGTTTTATCGATCAAGCAGTCACTCATCTGCCAACGCTTGTGGCTGACCTGCAACCTGCTCTACATTATCTGGTCGGAGGCGTTACCATTCGATATACCGCCAAATCCTGCCATCAAGGCTCGGCACCCTTTCTCGCCACACCACACAGACTAATCAATTCATCTACCATCTACAATGATTCTGCATGGCGTTTCATCGAGCGGCGTTGACGGAAACATTATGCACAATGCAGCTCGACTCAGTGCACTGATCAACACATCGTTCGGTGTTTCAAAGTTGGGATCACATACAACATTTTGAAACGAATATTCATATTCCTATTATATACAACTCATAAGACCATGTTTCTTCTGAATCGCCCACAGCATGCACTATATACAGCCATTCCCATCATGGTACGCTATTCAATGCTGAAAGTCACCGTCATGGATCCAGCGGTTGACGAGATCTAGGATAGGCTTCGGCTCATCCATGGGAACAAGGTGACCAGCACCAAAGATGCGGGCAAAAGCGAGCCCCTTGGCGCTCTGGACGGTGCCGTAAGCGCTGCCGCCACCAGCCTTGTAGGTGAGATTCTGGGTTTGGGCCGCCTTGAACGAGGCCTGGCCGGGCCATGGGAGGGCAAGGGTCCAGGCGCGCTGGCCGAGCCAGTTGCAGATGTAGTCGGCATCGCCGGCGTAGACGAGCACGGGAACGCTCTTGGCCAGCACCTTGGGGACGTTGCGCTGAATGGGCAGCATGTCGTCGCCGGTGCTGTGAAAGTCGTTGTTGACCTGGCCGTTGCAGTTGGAGAAGCTGTCGACCTCGACGTTGAGGGCCTCCATGACGTCCTGGCGATTCAAGTACTCTTCAACATAGTTCATGCCCTGGTAGCAGAGGCCACCCGAGTTGGGCTCGCACTGCTTGCGCACGTCGTACGGGTTCTGACCGGTCGCGTAGTAGGGGTCTGAGACGCTTCTGCAGGCGCTCGAGGCGGACGTGCAGTCGTTGGCATTCTGGGTCGAGTAGCACTGCTTGATGGCGCTCTGGCAGCGAGGAATGGCGTTGCGCATCTGGGTGCAAGTGTTCGGGCCGACGACGGCGGGGTACCCTCCGTTACCACAGGCCATTTCGGGGTACTGGGGGTACTGGTTGTAGGCATCGGTGAGGCCGTTGCCAATCAGGATGCTCTTCAGGTTGATGCCGCTGTCGGAGTGGGAGAGAATCTCGGCGGCGTCGTCAGGGATGTAGTGTCCGGCGTACGACTCGCCGGCAATGTGAAAGTCCTGCTTGGCGTACTGCGGGAACTGCTGGAAGAAGAGCTTGAGGAGAGCGTAGATGTCCTTGCTGGCGGCTAACGAGGTGTCGACGTCCTGACCGTACGAGTAGCCCGTGCCGACGGGCTGGTCTAGGAAAAGAACGTTGGCGCGGTTGTTCCACGAGTCGGGATTGTTGACAACCTTGATGCTCGAGGTGATTTTGGCCGGGCCGAGCTCGAAGAACAGACCAGTCATGGACGAGCAGCCTGGACCGCCGCTGAGCCAGAGGACGACGGGGTCCTTGGCAGGGTCATTGCGAGACTCGAAGAACCAGTAGAACAGGTGCTTGTCCTTGGCGTTGTCATCAAGATAGCCGGTGTACTGCTTAACCTTGTCGACGCCGAGAGAGGAAGGGTCCACGCTCTTGCCGCGAAGGCTGTAGTTGGCGATGCTAGCATTGGCGGGCTCCTCGCGGCGTTCAATCTCGGCACCGTTGACAATGTAGTCCCAGCTCTTATCTGGACGGCGTTGTTGGGTGGGCTTGGCCAGCGACGTCGAGACGAGGCCGAGGAGAAAAGCAGCGGACCACCTCATTGTCAAAAGGAATATGTAGTAGAGGAGGATGGGGGGGGGTTTTCAGAGTGTGATTAAACCTGGCCGAGCACCGAGCAAAGCAGAACAGGCCGTGGCCATCTTTTAAACTTGGGAAGCGTCCCATGTCGCCCATTGCACCTGCTCTAACGGGTAATCGTAGGCCGGCCGAGCCCCCGTGTGATGAAGTCACCAACTGGGGCGCATGGATGGCCATAGTGGACTTTGAAGATCGCCTCACAGTATGCTCAGTCCGACTGGGGCTGCTTTGGGAAGGACTTTGAGGTTGGGGTGGTCGTTGATTCGCTCTGGGCTCCCGTCCGTGTTTGATGTCAAGTAGCAGGGCCAATCAGCCGAGAGGCCCTCTTCGCCGACCATATTTCCGGAGGCCCGAGAGCCATGTATTTGCCTAGCGATAGCAACTCAAATGGGCTGGGTTGTGGAGCGGCTAAAAGGAGCACATGTCCAGTGAAGGAGTGTGTGCCTCCTGGCGATCATTAGTTGTGGTGGCGACCAAAGCCCAAAGCTTAGCTCATACAATTCTGCAACCCTGCAAAAAAAGGCAGGTAACGGAACTAGCTACTGAGTAATTGACGGGACTTTGTTGTTGGGTGTTGTTGCAGCGGACAATGGCACTCGGCTTAACAGAGAAGGTCACTGGAACTATCGAGCCGTCTTATACGATGTGTGCCCAATACGTTGTGCAACCGGTCATAGGTGCATTCCATCTGCCTTGCGTTACGACTGGACAACGCTGATATGCTATTCCGGCCGAAACAGCTCACAATGGCAATGCCGAGCCAAAACGGGCCCAGCAGAAAGTAAATCCCAGACGAGCCTTGGTGGAACCAAAGACAAAAACTGCACCGAAAGATGGCGATCTATGGGGCTGCAAAGCAGCTCTAGGGCAGTTGGTCCGCCTCTCGCATCAGCAGCTCAGCGGCTCTGCAACGCTTACCGGCGACGAATTCGCCAACTTTATCAGTATTACCTTTTCATCCGACAGCCGATGACAAGTTGGGACACTCAGCCTTGCCTTTTTTTTTTTTTTTTCTTTTTTTTTTTCCTTCCTCCTCTCCTCTCCCTGTGACGCCGATGACGCTCCGTTTTCACTGCTGATTTCCGGATGACGGCTATCCGGCTTAATGGTGTCGTCCTTGATACGACCCGCGCTCACCTGCCCAATACAGTAAGTTTGCCCTGTAAAAAGAGATGATAGGCAGCAACCTAGAAAAAACACGGAGCATTACGTGATGCAATGCAAGTTTAAAAAATCAAAAAAGAGGGAAGGACAACTTAAAAGTTGCTTTTATTACCCAGGTTATCGGGCATTGTGCGGCAATTGACCCCTGGCATTCATCCGACGCTTGGCTTGTTAGACTTCTCCACGACATGGCGTCCGACTACCGCACAGTGCGTCTTGTGGCTTTTATTAGACAGAAACGCCACATGTTGTCGAATGAGTGGCCCGATCGGCCAGAGCCTCTGTCAGTCTTTTTGTCATCTAGTAATGACAGCGCGACCTGCTTGGATTGAATGAATGCATGTAGAGCAGGCCATGTGTAGAGAACTCGCTCTCGTCTTGTCATGATTCACTGCAGAAACTTGTACCATCATGCGATACTGTCAGCCACCACTCGCCTTGGCACATGGCCATTGAATGTGAGCTACTGGACTGTGTCACGGCCGAGCCCGACAGCAGGTGCACGCCAAGGCGCGATATCGGTTGCCGTGCCCGCCGCTATGCATGCCGCGCCCGTGGCGTTTCCAGAAGCCGATCGAACAAGGAGAAAGTTTCACTTTATTAGGCCCATGTACAAGATCCCTCCAGTTCCTTCGCTACTTCCGAGACTCCAGACTATGTAGGCAACCAGCACTATTGTTAGCGCTCCGCTTCTACCTTCAGGCAAGCCGGCGGATGGAACAAGTGCCCGCGACGACGCCGTACAAAAAAGGCGTACAGCCCGCCCGCAATGTATACCGCTGCGATGCTAATGACAAGCGGCCAGTGAAACTGCTCTGGGCGCGGAAACGCAATCGTGGTCGCAAAGGAGAGCAGCTCGAATAAATTCTGGAAAGACGCCTCGACGCTTGAGAATGCGCCCCGGTTGCCGTCCTCGACTTCCTAGCGAGATATATCAGTTGAACAGATTCCGCCATAGATGCACGAATCTTGTCTACAAACCTCTTGAACAATTGTCTGCGCGCAGAGGTCGTACCCCCAAAGGCCAAGCCGGCTCAGTGCGATGCACACAATCAAACCGGCGACTGACGTCCACGCGTGGCTGGCGTCGTACCCGAGGCCGTCGCGGAGAAAGAAACCAAGCCCCAGCGTCAGGCAAATCATCTGCCAGCTGAGGCTCCAAATTCCGCCACGGACAGGGCCCATGTAGCTCATGAGCCGCGGCGCCGCCCATGTGGCGCTAAGCTCAATCACAGTGCTGCCAGTGCGGGCGATGCCGACGTGCAGCGGCGTGAAGCCCATGGACAGCAGAAAGGTGATGAACTGGCCAGAGAAAGAGAGGACGGTGAGGTAGAGAAGTGAAAGTGAGAAGGAGGGGAGAAACGCTGGGTGTCGAAAGTAGTCGGCAAAGGATGCGACGGGGACAATGGCTGCGAGAAAGGCCTTGAAGCGGGCAGCAACAGAGGGCCATGCCCCATGCTGCACCGGGGGAAGAGCCGTGTTGTTGTGTTGCAAAGCTGGTACGCTTTTGTATACCTAGTCCTGTCAGCATCAGACTCGAGCAGCTTGCATGCTCTTCATACATTCGCAATGCAGCCGTATTCAAAGAATACCGATGCTACATTCATCGCAAGCGTAGCCCCAATCGCAAACCGAGTCGAGACAGTTGCAATGATGGATATCGCCAGCGGCCCAAGCAGTTTGCAAAGCAAATCGATCCGACGCATGCGCGCATTAATGACTAGCCACCGTCAGCATCAACTCGGGCAATCCTGGGCCAGACCATCCCCTTACCTCGTCGCCACGCCTCGTCCTCTCTCGTCACGACCACGACCCAATCGCGCTCCACCGCAATCGTGTTGGCCATCGCCGCGACCTTTTCTACGCCCGCCAGCGCGCACAGCAGCACCATCAACCCCACGACGATGCGCGGTGTCAACGTCGCCATCCGCCGCTCGAGCAGCCACAAGATGCTGCAGCTTGCCGCGACCGGCAGCCGCTGAAGCACAATCGACGCGCGCACGACGGCGAGGCGGTCTCCGCGGTCGATCCATGCGCCTACCGGGTGCGCGAGCGCCACGGCGGCGAGCCCCCGTGCCAGTGCGTACACGGACATGGGCAGCAGCGTCGTGGGGAAGAGGGAGGCGAGGAACAGCACGGCGCCAAACTCAAAGAGCCGCGCATTCCACGTGGATAGCGTGTGCGAGAGGTAGAGGCGGCGCTCGAGACGCACGCGGTTAGCGGACGCATCGTGGTCGCCGTCCTGGGCGGCCTGCTGCTGCTCTGGCGACTGCGCAGCGGCACGGCCTAGGAGCGGATCGGTCGCACGCGGCGGAGGGGTTTCGTCGTCGGAATGCATGCCGAAACACCAGCCTTAATCGCGGATGTTTGCTGCTGGTTACTCTTGCTATTTTGGTGATGCTGACGAAATGGCGGATCCTTTTTCTTGTATCGGGCGTAGCCAACGGTGGCCCGACCCGGAAACCGGCCAACCGGCGCAATTCGGTCTTGTTGATGAGGCTGAGGCAACCCTGAGGGAAATCTCCGCTAAAAAACAAAATCTGCCAATCAGGCCGTTTCTCATTTGCACATGAAAGCACAAAACTGTGCAAGTTAGCAACCATCGACAGGAAAAACCTGACTCTGTTGGGTTGCCAACTTGCCAGGTTGCTGCAGGCATTCAGCCGGTGCAATGGTTGTGCATCGATTGCACTGCTCCAAGTCTAGCGCCTCAGTCCGATCTACTAACTAGTAAATTTGCCAATATCTCGAATCCGTCATCTTCGGTATTGATCTCATTGAATCTGTGCAAAAGGCTTGGCTTGGCAAGTGGTTTCATATTTCTGAGGAATTCTTCGAAGCGAATGGGGTGTCGTCATAACTATCGAGAGAAACTGCGGCCGGAACTCGTTGATCAACGGTTCACCAATTGTGTCGCGTACCGCTGCACCAAAAATAGATATCCGCCTGGCGTAATGGGACATTGGCCTGCATGGTCGTGCCACACCGGCATCTGCAACATACTGCAGTCTGCAGTGCTTAAGACCGGGGCTAGGGGCTTCCGCAGCGTTCCTATCAAGATTTCTCGTTTCGTTGAGATGGTGACGAAAAGGCCACCCTTATCCTGCAAGCCATGTCTTTGGCCAGTGCAGCGCCTGCAACGGCGAGGCGTGTCAGGAAATTGATGAGAGCTGTTGTTCTTGAAGAACTGTTGATTCCCCGACATATCTCGTCAAGATGGCAAGGTACTCCCCGAATGCCAGGCTAATGCTCCGCAAGATGCTGCAGCCGCGCGAGATCGGCCAAAGAGGCTGCGTAGCTCCGAACCAGAACGATCTCAGTCAAAGACATCAGCCTTGTTCATCAGACACGTCGAAAAGTAGACAGCCATTCATCGAGTGTTCTGACAACCCGATTTTGAAGAAATTGTGTACTCCCCAAAGTCAGAAATAACCAATCCCAGAGGCTCTAGCTGCGCGTCAGTCTCTTCTTCGGGACAATCTTCAGTCTCGCTCGTTTCTTCCAGGAGCATTACTGCAGGGGACCAACGTGGCACTAGTTGTTGAGCGAAACCCATGCACTTCCAGCTTATGTCAAGTTCACTTTTATTTTGTTATGCGTCGCAGTGCAGTAGCAAACGGCCAGCTGAGGCGTGAAACAAGCGTGTTGTACCACTTTTCCGGCTAAAAAGGTAAAGGACCGCCCAAGTCGGTTCGGAGGCTTGGTGC
Organism: Aschersonia sp. MBC 622; assembly: GCA_030782805.1. Taxonomy (NCBI): domain Eukaryota; kingdom Fungi; phylum Ascomycota; class Sordariomycetes; order Hypocreales; family Clavicipitaceae; genus Aschersonia; species Aschersonia sp. MBC 622. The sequence continues at coordinate 93,236 of JARJPL010000174.1, read as the reverse complement.
GAGGACGCTCAGCGGTCATCAAATGATCGCGCTGACCACTACGACGATAGACCCAATTCGTCAAGAGCATCTTGGCAAGTCAGTTATTGGCTGATTTATCGCTGGAAGTACAGCAGGATACAAAGGTTTCGATTGGTCGGTGCTTTGATGCCCGATGACACTTTACAAGGCCGCAAGGCCGCCAAATCTTGTACAAGGGATGATGCCATGCATAATGCCTTCCTTGGTGCTTGGGCGAGAGAATGGAGCAATGGGTGAACCAGCGCCACGGCGCGTACGGACAAGACCGGGTTGAACGCCGACGTGAGGCAGTTGAGCTGGCCATGGGTGTTTGGTGTTTGGCAGCGGAGAATGCTGACGTTTTATCTCATGTCGGGCCCATCCGATGGAGATGAAACCTGACACATGATGTGTTAGTCGGTTTTAGCTTGTGCAGTAGGAAAAGAGTCCATAATGGCAGCGAGTGGGTAGACGAAACGCGTCTTCGTCGCAGGAGGGAAGCTCCGTGTCGAGCGTTAATGGGGAATGGAGAGGTCGGGGGGGGAAGAGGATGAGAAAAAAGCTGAATATGAGTATGAATATGACAAAGATGAAAAAGAGACTGGCTGGTCGGTCAGGTGTCATTGATGACGGTCAAGACAAGGCAGAGGAGGAATATGAGGAAAAGAGGAGGACAAACGATCAATTGAACGCCATGACAAGTCGGAGCCTTGAGCGTCTTCAGAAGCTCGAGGAGAGCGCGTAGATGGTCTGAGCAGGAACCCTCTTTTACAGTATTGGGTGCATTGTTAACGGATGTACGATGGCCACTGACCTGGGTGCAAGAAGCAAACAGTGGATTACAGCGGGCTAAGCACTTCTTAGCGGAGCATTCTAGCAGGTTTTGCGCCAAAGCTTGGTCAGATTGCCCTGAAGTCTACAGTGATTTCCCTGCGATTAGACCCGAATGCAGCACGAATACAGGCCCAACCTCCAATTCCAAGGCCACGCTAGCTCCTCTCAGTTAGTTACCTACCTAGGTACTTGCTATCTGTTTCTGCCACACTATTATTACCAGCCTCACAAGTCACAACCTCTCATTCTTTGCCTGCCACCCGCTCGTCATTCTGCCATCTTCCCACCTTGCTGCCTCAATTCTGCTGCCGCTGCATTTGCTTCTCATGCAGTCTTGAAACCCGCTCCTCGCCATCTTCGTCCTCTGCTACCCCCTCTTCGATCCCCTTTTGCTCGACGTTTGCTACCACTCGCTTGCCCTGATCATTGCTTGCGGTCCCTTTTCCCCCCTCCACCTTTTCAGGCCCGGACCTCTCTGTCTCTCTTTCTCCCTCTCTCTCGACGACTCGTTCCCCAGAATCCCACCGCACACGCTCAACCGACCGACCCCCCCTTTTCGGCCCTCTTTGCTCTTTGCCACGACCATCTCCATCTCGGCAACCTGCATTGCACTCTTGCGATTTCGATCCGGCTCTTAGCATAGCCTCCAGGCGCTCGCAACTTCCTTGTTTATTTTATTTTCGCTGCTGTCCGAAATTCCATCATGGCTCAACCAGGAGGAGTTCAGTCGCTCAAGGCGTGTTCCGCCCCTCCCCGCCCAGAGCTCGCTAGCTATCACAGAGTCGAATTGCTAACCCGCGATGCAGTGCGTCGTAACCGGTGACGGTGCTGTCGGCAAGGTATGCCTCCCCAACAACCGATTCGAGATGATCCCTTTCTCTACCCGATTCATCAGCTAATCGCCCTCCAGACATGTCTTCTCATCTCATACACCACCAATGCCTTTCCCGGCGAGTACATCCCGACAGTGTTCGTGCCCTTGCACATACGCCACCCTCTACGTGCACATGTTAATGCGCTCCTCTAGATTCGACAACTACACCGCCAGTGTCATGGTCGATGGCAAGCCCATCAGCCTCGGTCTCTGGGATACCGCCGGTCAGGAAGATTACGAGCGACTTCGCCCGTTGTCCTACCCCCAGACCGACGTATTTCTCATTTGCTTCTCCGTCGTCAGCCCTCCTTCCTTTGACAACGTCCGCGCCAAAGTATGTGTTTCAAAGCAACTCATGCCAAACAAAGGCCATGCAGCTACTGACTAGCTTTAGTGGTACCCCGAAATCGACCACCACGCTCCCAACATTCCCATTATTCTCGTCGGCACCAAGCTCGATCTCCGCGACGACGCCGCCACCCTCGACTCGTTGCGGCAGAAGCGCATGGAGCCCGTGTCCTATGAGCAGGCCCTCGTCTGTGCCAAGGAAATTAAGGCTTACAAGTACCTCGAGTGCTCTGCTCTCACGCAAAGAAACCTCAAGAGCGTTTTTGACGAGGCTATTCGGTGAGCAGCCTTGTTGAATCTCGTCCCGCTCTCGGACGCATCCACTGACCAACCCAGTGCCGTTTTGAATCCCCGCCCGATGGCTTCCAACAAGAAGAAGGCCAAGTGCTCCATCCTGTAGACGACAGACTACATCCCGGCAATCCACGGCCTCGACCCCGACTCAAACATATCGTCCGCCACGTTAGACGACCTTTTCCGCCACAATGCGATTTTTTGTGAACTGACTTCACGGGTGCATTTCAACTGCTATTGGAGTCTTTGTGTTATGTTGGGCCTTGCACCGAAATAGACAGACAATCCTTTTTCCAGCGAGATACCAGAAAGGCCTCGATCATCCCAGAGTGCCTTATGACTTTTCTTTTTCCCTCTTTTTTTTCCTTATCTGGCGCATTCTATAGTCTGTGGAGGCTTTTGATTTTTCACAAACTCCTTTTTATTACTTGTTGCCGATTCTTACGCAAATTTATACACAAGGTTCCTTTTTTTGGTTTCTGACTGACGGGCTGCTTCGGCGTGCATTGTTTCCGATGGTACGACTGACGGGTCTTGCACAGCCTTATCTTGCTCACCGACGTCCGCTCTGTTCCAGAACAAGTCTGTGTTACCAATGCCACGGTCAGCTGCTGTGTGAGGCTGCATTAGAGCGGAGGCCCTGAACAAAGCAATGACCCAGCTCATGTCGCCCGCCCATGTCGGGTTTTTCTCCACCGCTGGCTAGAAGGAGGTTCATGCCACAGCTCGAAGACGACCGTGACGGAGTGGGATAGATGCATGCGAGCACACGCTGGCAGGCACTGGCTTTGAATGTATTGATAGATCATGAGCAGATCAATCGATGTCTTTCTATTTCCTGTGCATACACTCTAGGCCAAAACATTACATTTAAAAACCAGTCAAAACGTACAAGATTCTTTTGCAGACGCCATGTGATTCCCCAAAACAAATGAATTGCTTTTCTTTATGCCCTGTCCAACGGAACCACGGCTGTCACCACTCATCATCCGTTGGGCATTCACCTAATCCAGCCAGCCGCTCTCTACCGATTCCGTCCTCCCCGTCCACGGCCACCGCCTCCACGGCCTCCCCGTCCGCGGCCACCACCACCTCCCCTACCACGACCGCCCCATCCCCCGCGACGCCCTCCTCCGCCGCCTCCACTACCGTTCTGGAAGTTGTCTTCGGGAGGCGCATCGCTGCCCATCTGCGCGCGGCGGCTCGGATGAACCTGCTCGTCCATGTGCTCCTGCTGCTCCTCCATCGTGCCGCTCTCGCCTCCGCCACCTCCGCCAGCGCCGCTGGCGCCGCTGGCGCTGTCGTCGCTGTTCTTGGCAGCTTTTTCCTTTTCAATGCGCTTGGCGCGGTTATCGTCGAGCTTGCGATTCTTTTCGCGAATTTTTTCCGTTCTGTGATCGGATTTGCCGCCTCCGCCGGCACTTATAATCCTCCTCCATTAGTCTTTCACATGATGTATAAAATGCGGGAATGAAGAAAAAAAAGGTGAAAACAATAATAGAGAGGGGGGGGAGAAAAGCGTCAAGGCATAAATCAAGGAGAGGGGGGGAAAAAGGAGAAAATAAAAAACTTACGTGAGCTCGACATTAATCTTCCGCGCCGGCGAGTGCCCGTCGTCAAATTCGCTGTGGTGGAACCGGTCCAGGCAGGTACGCTGTGTGATGGCATTGGCAAACTCGACAAAGGCGATGCCCTTGCAGGTGTGCGACGGGTCGCCGCCTTTTTGCGTCAGGCACCGCACGGCAATGGGCGACAGCGACGCAAAGTGCGCCGAGATGCTGGCCGCCGTCGCCGTGTACGGCAGGTTGCCGACAAACACAATGTGGCGCGCCGCCTTGTCGTCCTTGTCCTCGGCGGTAGCGGCGGCGCCGGCATCCTCCACGTCGAGGTCAATGCCATTGCTGGCGCCGTTGGGAATGGCATCTTCGGGAGCCGCAGCTGCCGTCGTCTCGTCCGAGGAGGATGTCTTCTTCTTGTCCTTTTTAGACTCTTTCTTAGGCGTCTTTTCGTCCTCTTCGTCCTTCTTGCCCTTTTCGACCGTCTCTTCCTCCTTCTTATCCTCCTTGTCCTTCTTGTCCTTTTTGTTGTTGTACTTTGACTTATCCTTCTTCTTCGTCTCCTTGGTCGCGGGCTGGTCGTTCACGTCGCCATTGGCAGCCTCCGCGTCGTTGTCGTCCTCGCCCGGAAGGTCCTTAAGGTCCTTGCGTTTATTCTTCTTGTCCTTACGACTCGCCTTCTCGGCCTGCTTCTTCTTCTTCTTTTCCTTCTTCTCCTTCTTGTCCATTCTGGCCTTTTTGGCCTTTTTGGCGCTGTCCTCTACCTCGTTGTCGCCGCTGCGCTTGCGCTTCTTGGAGAGAGGAGTCGCATAGTCCTGAGCCTTGGCCGGCTTATCAGCGGCAGCGGCCTCGACCTCTTGCGCACGTTTGCTCTTCATTCTCTGCGGCCCAAAAAAAAAGTGACTCGCAAGTATCAGGAGCTGGTTGCTCGAAAACAGCAAATTGCTCCAGAAGTTTTTCCTGTTCGGTTTTGAAATTTTAGCGGGGCTGCGCCTAAAGTGGCTAGCGGCAATCATGGCCACGCTTATATAAACATCCTGTAGCAAAGTAGCCGTTATCGCCAAAGATGAACCCAATTGTTGAACCAGCATGTCACAAAAGATCTTTTTCTGTGATGTCGATGATGAGAGGAGAAGGATCTGAGCCGACACATTTCCTCTTCTGTGCATTGTCTTCTGCGATGGTCTTCACCTGAACTGTTTGCGTCGGTCCGTATTCGAGCAACACCCATGCACATTCTTTACCCTGCACCAGCACAAAAGATTTGCAACGTCGAAAACAACATCGTAACTATTGCTACCAAGTCTAAAATGGCCATCAGCCAGCTCCATAAGTTTCTATCTTGAATTTAAGACTCATAATAAAAGCGGCACTTCTCTCGACCTCTCTCTTGTGCCTTCAAGATAACCATACTATAACGTTATATGCTTCTCGTTTAGTCGCATCGCCGCTCTGTGCAGCCTTCAACAAAATTGCACTCAACTTGAGATCCACCTGCCAATCACCCAAGCCATAAAAACAAAGACAATTCTGTCAAGGTAGTACTTTACCACGGACGAAGACGAGTCAAGTGGTACACTCGATGGAGTATGCATCCCTCGGACGTCTGCCAAGGTCTCTGTAGCATTTGAGGCGGCATCCGGCGAAATAGACGTGTTATTACCAGTACGCACTGGTGGCATTGTGGTAGCCGGTGCACTGGGATCTCGTGTCGGAAGTCCTGATGCCAGGCCCATTCGGTTTCCATCTACCCGTGCGCGTAGATTGCCATCCTTGATATCTCGAACTCTTGGCGCGGGCGTTTGCCAAGGCGACTCTTCCGAAAGCGTAAGGACAGACGTCTCAAGCTTTCTATCTGCGTCTGGCTCGATTATTGTCACGGACATGACAGGTGGCCCGCCTCCGATCGTCAGCACCTCTGTGGTTGCAGTGGGCTGTCTCGTTACTGGTGCAGAGCTCTTGCTCGGCACAGGTACTGTTTCGATTCCTGGAATTTGGCTCTTACTTGCGCTGCTGGCTGTATTCTCTACCTCGTGGCCAGGTTCAGACGAGAGAAAGGATACGGCACTATCCGTGCGCTCCTCAGCTGAGGCGGTCTGAGCCGGCTTGCCTTGTGGTATCGATATCGTTGATGTTGGTACTGATGTCTGACTTGCGTCTTGAAAATTGTACCCATAGGAGGACATCGAGTCTGTTGTGATGCTCGGGGAGAAAGATGATGAGGAATCAGAAGAGGAAGAGGAATCAGAAGAAGAAGAGGAAGAGGAAGAAAAGGAAAGAGATATCGAGGCAGAGACACTTGACGTGCTAGATGCACTTGTAGATGAACTCGATTGAGAAGAGACGGACTCGGCTTGCAGCGAGGCACTAGCGCCGTATTTGGGAGGAGTGAGATCAGCATAAGAGGGCAGTGCCATAGATGTTAAAGTGCCATAGGCTTGGGGTAAGTCCTCTTTGGTGTATGCAGGTGGCTGGGAAGACTGTGATACTGAATGCCTCGTGGAGACTGTGCTTGACGTAGTAGAAGATGGAGATGTTTTGGTGGTTCTGGATGAGGAAGAGGTAGAGCAGACACTTTCAGCTTCGTTGGAGCTTTTGACCGATTCTGGCGACGTTGTTGAAGCTGTGGAGGTAGTCGTGGAGGAATTTGTAGAGGTAGCTGAAGACGAAGCTAAAGTTGTCGAACAAGACGTGCTTGAAGTTTTTGACGAGGACATAGCTGACGAGCCGGATTTGGAAATAGATGAGACGATAGCCGAGGAGACAGATGTTGTTTCACAACTGGAGCTCGAGCTTGTCTCTGATTCAGAGGTAGGTGATAGCGTGAGTGTCGAAGACTCAGTCGTAGTATTGGAGAACGTCTTTTGGGCAGAGAACTTCGGAACCTGCCTGCTTCCTTCATAAGTGGTGTCTCCGGAGCAAAGTGTAGACGTCGTCTCAGCTTTTGAAACATAGGCAGTGGTGGTCTCTCGTGTCTTGCAAGAAGATGCCTCAGAAGTGGAAGACGAGCTGCATGCTGACGAGGAACTTATTGTGGATGAGTTTGATGTTGATGGGCGGGATGTTGGTGTCGCAGACATCCCCGCAGCTTTCCCGGAATCCTCACATGACGAAGTAGTAGCACTCTGAGTAGAAGTGCTAGCAGCTGTTGCATGTGTAGACTTCTGTCGAGTCGTGGCCTCACAGGCGCTGACACTTTGCATAGATGTGGGCTTTGCTTCTTGCGAGCAGCTGCAGCCTGTCGAGCTTGAAGAGATTGAAGCTGGAAAAGAGGAAGTGGACGTTGTTCCGCACTCACTGTCCATCCCCATTGCAGACGCAGACCCGGCTTGCCCACGCTGTCCCGCCTGCCCGCCTTGGTCGCTGTTGTATGCCGTCAACTGCCCACTGTTTGTAGTAGGCAGAGCAGGTCGGCTTTGGGGTTGAGTAACGGTTGAACCGACGGAAGTCGAAGAACCACCAAGGCCAAGACGGCTGAGTAGGTCATCTGGGAATCTGGCAGCGTCAGGAATGTGGGTGGCAAATGTCGGAGGAGATGATAGAGAAACCGTCACAACTTCATCAGGACCAGCATTGCAAGAGAGAGCAAGTGTGAGCTTGTGGTCAATGCCTTCATTGTTGATATCCGAGCTTGAAATAGAGCCAGAGTCACCAGAATCTTCCGAAATCTGACGACCAGAGAGTTTTTCGGATTGGATCTCGACTGGAAGAAGGGGGCTGATGTTTGCTCCTCGGCCAGAGCAGGAGATGATGGCACTGGCGAGAGCCGGACCGTAGTATCGTGACTGACATGAGCCAAATATGCAAAGGAAAAGGGACTGTGAGTGTTAGTAATGGTCCGAGTTACACACTTTCGAGCTCAAGCTTACTCTTTGTTTCGTTACATCGTAACAAATGTTTGTCAGGTCGGTAGTGGAATGCTCTTGCATAAGAGATTTGGTACAGTCTCGAGCGCACTCTGCGAAAATTGTCAGTCAATATCAAGACGAGGATCAAAGTAAACAACCTGGGGAATCTGCTGCGGGTGCTTGGCTGCATTGCCCCAGCTAGGGTAGCATAACAGCAAAGGCTGATGCTCGTTTCATCATTTCCGTGGCAGATTGTAACAAATGCCGATGGCGAGTAGTAGTGTACTAAAGCGAGAGAATATGGGATCCAAAAAAGTCGAAGAATGGCTTCCAAAAAAAAAAAAAAGAGTAGAGCTGCTCGATGAGAGGTGGACTGAACGGTGATGATGGAAGAAGAGAAGAGGAGGAAATCGGTTGCAGGGTGGGAGGCAAAGAAGTCCGTCGTTTGTTTGCAGCTGCCAGGGCGAGGAAGGCGGCGTCCGGCGGGCCGGTGGCGACTGTGCAGGCGCGCTCCCAATCATTTTGGACAACTTTGCGAGAGCTCGCTACTAGGCAAGAGAAATTGTGAAGGGAGGTACTATGAAGAGTCATCGTAGCGAGAAGAATCGACGGCACGCAGCAGCGCCGTTAAGCTGGTATGTATTCGATATGCGGTACGGGGAGGGCGGGTATATACATTTAGAAAAACAACAACGACAAAGGCTTATCCTCGTCGGTATATCTATCCTGAAATTGCTTTTTGGAAATAAATTTGGCAAGCGGCATCATTGTGTCCTTCATGTCCATGACTCCGCGCTTCTTCTGGTCAATGTGCGAAGCGTCGACCACGATACGATGTAGACCTTCTAGCGATAAGGCGCCTGTAGACATGTTAGATACGAAGAATGAAGATGACTATTTTTGAAGCATCACATACCATTGTCGATGAGTTCGGATAGACGCGCTGGGGTGCCTACTGCGATGCTCACGCGCGTCTTTTTTAGGAAAGCCACTTGTTCATCGACCTTCATGTGCTTTGCAAACTAACAAACGTGAGACTTGATCAACTGCAATGCAAAGAGAGTACTTACCAGCTTTGCGACTGCAATTTCCTTGGAAGCGAATTTCCTGACCGCCCTGCTCTAGGTGTTAGCCCCACGCTGGAGAAGCCATGGACCGCCGTAGACGTACCTGACGATATCGGCAGCGCGTAGTCCAGCGCCAGTGACAATGATGGAATGAGGAGTGGCCATCTTTTTAGACGCCTTGGCCAAGCTGTCTGGATTCCTGCAAAAGTTGGCCAGAAAATCCGGCAGCTTCTCCAGAGTCCGCTGCTCCGTAAAGCCCGTAGAGTCTGTAATGGCGTTTGCTGTGCACCTTGTCAGTCGTGCCAGCCTCGATAAAAAGCTTCTTCCCAGAAAAAATCTGCCTTTACTCACCAGAGACGGTAATGTCGGATAATTCAACAGGGCTGAGGTCAGTGCCAAATCTGCCAATTTTCTGCGCCAAGTAGTCGGCCAGTAACTGATTGTCCATTCGTGAGAAGAGCATGTTGAGGCCGAGCTCAGTGTTGAGCGACTCATCCTCTGCCTCAAATTTGCTCTTACGCTTCTTCTTATTCGTCTTTGCCGGAGCCGCCTCTTCGGCGCGTCTTTTTAAGTTGGCCATTGTCTCGCTGCCCAGTTATTACGCCGATGCTGTCTCTATCGACATTTGCAGGCGCAGAATTTTAGACGCTGCCGTACAGTGCGAAGCTAAACTGCGACCAATGTTGGGCTGCGTGGTGCACCGTGTCTACTCAGCTTGCACTGTAGCTGCAACTCATTGTGGGCCTCTTATAAGTATTTGCCAACAGCGCGAGGGACGCTCGAAGAAGATTATGAATAGAATTTCAAGATCAGATAATACCGATTATGTTGAAGTCTTAAGCTGAATTGAACAAAAAATGTACCCAGGCTTGCGACCTCACTCAAGGCACATCCCAATGCCATGCCGCTCGCATCAAGTGACCAACTAGCCGGATCGACCAGCAGCCTTATCTCCAATGATCGCCCTCGGGGGACATACTGCCATCGTAAGTCGCCATTGTAAGTCGCCATCGTGAATCGCCATTAGAACGATTTTTCATTGCAAAATATCATCATTGCCCGAATCTAATATTCTGAATACGCTACAAATGCAATGATGATTGATCTTTTTCAGCTAGGCTGCGGTCTCAATTGGCAACAATGGTCGAAATTGACCCGATCGTATCAGTGCACTGCATGACTGATACCATACAGTATAACATTGTCCCGGAAAGAGCACCACCGAGCTCCATATACCGTCATAATCCTGTGTTTTGCGACAGGAATATTTGCAAAGCATGCGAGACTCTGCACACTTCCTGACATGGTAGTGGCGCTCTGCTGCTCAAGTCAGAGGGTGCTGCTAATTACTTCTCCGAATACGTGGCACTTATTGCTACGGCGTGCAAGCCATCGTATGTTACAAAAAATGAACTTGAATTGCTTTTTGTCCGGTCATCTCTATTTGAACCGGAAAAGGGAAAAGACGCCCTCTATGAATTCCTGAGCCCTAAACTTCAGGCCAAGCCCGTGTAACAATGCTAAAGTGATTTGAACAAAACTGTGTATCCAAAGAGCCCGCTGACAGAAAGAAAAACTATTGCGCATATTGCACGAATCTCTCTTTATTTCCGGCCCAGTATGTTGAGCATGTTTGATCGGGTGTCGGGGTGGCCGTGGAACGTTCTCTGCCGGGAAGCTTCACTTTCAGGCGTGTTGTATGTGGAGAAGAAGCGATCCATAGTGTTGGACTGAGTGCTCAATTGAGACTTGACATAGGCGCCAACAACGACGACTGGATTGAATCAGTCAGTAATCTTTCGAAATAGCCTGGGCCAAAAAAGTCTTTGACAAGACGACGACTGGTGCGTACCGGATGTGCCAGCGACAAGGATGGGAAGGCCTCGGGGATAGCTGCGCGTAACGGCGCTAGCAGCTGATTTCAATGGGGCAGACATTCTGTAAGTTGGATTGAGGCGGTCGATCGGGTTGAAGTTGATTATGAGTTGTGATTTGTTGTGTGGTCGTTTGTTGTGAATTTGTTATAAAGTCTGATCTTGAAGCTGATTGGCAATATATTTACAACTCCTCGATGAGGATTTTTCTTTTTTATATCGAAATTCACTGCAGAAAAAAATAGTATTTTCATCGTGACTCCTATTGGTTCCGACATGGCGTGGTTCACTACCACCCTCTCCTGCTTCTGGCGCGGTTGTGGCCTGACCGAGTCCCGCCAAGCCGGGGTAAACCGAAACGTATAATTACTGCGCCTACTCCCACGCGTGATTTGTAGTAATGCGAACCAGTGACGAAGCATATTCTCGAACGATTCTTTTGCCCTGCCCTTCGTGATCTGCCTGCAATGCGTGTGTCGCTCTCCCACGCTGTCACGTGGCGTGACCGCTGCTGACGAGCGGCCACCCCAGCTGATCTCAAGCAGGTTACCTGATCCACCTAGGTAGATACAGGAACCTTGATCTCAGCAACGGTGCTCGATTATTTCTCATCTAAAGGGGGGCAAGTTGTGCAACGTCAATGCTCCTGAAACGTATCTAGGGCGGAATGATCATGCCATACTTGTCGTAATTGAAGTGCTGCAGACTTGGTATACATTCAGCCCAGCCATCGTCAATTGCCCCTAGCTGCCAGTCGTCTCCAATGTCAAACATTCCAGTTCTTCCAGCTAACACTTCCTTTTGCCTTGCTTGATATTCGACCGCCACGTCTGGATGTGGCACCCAAATGACCCTCATGCCGGCCCGTCTTCCTGCCTCTACCCCCGCTACGCTATCTTCAAAAACCAGACACTCCTCGGGCTTGATTGCTTTTTCGCCGCATTTCTCTGTCGAATTGACCAATTGCAAAGCGAGCAAGTAGATGTCGGGTGCCGGCTTTCCTCGACCTTGACGCAATCTCGAGTCATCTCCCAGGACGCGCTTATCGGGATGGAAGAAGCCTAGCACCAGTTTCGCTTCTGCGCTCGATGCTTTCAGCTCGTAACTCTGAGTCTTGGTGCTCGAGGCCATTGCAAGCACAATGCTGTCCCCGTTTGCGCTCTGTGCAAGGCTGAGGCGAGACACAAGCTCTGCCGCCCCAGGCAGCGGTTTGGACCGTGGAAAGTTCAGCCGCAATTGTTGTTTCAATTCATGAGCGAATTGTTCGCGGGAGATGGGCAATCTGGCCCAGCTGTGGAACAGGTCGCCATTGGTGGAGTCTGGGACTCCCATAAGCTGGGCGCGAATCGACGAGGTAAAGGGAGGCCTGCCATACTTGTCGAGAAGTTGATTCGTGGACTGGGTGATTACATCTTCCGAGTCAATGAGAAGCCCATCCACGTCGAAAATGCAAGCTCGGATCGCGGGGAAAGTGCTGGTAAGCGTTGTCAGCTGAACAATCTGGGTGTCACTATCGTCTCGACGATCGGAGGCCATGCGTAGGCCATTTACGGACGTCTCCGTCGAACGGCTTTGCTCGAGTGAAGCTGATCGTGGCCATCCAATATGAGGAGAGTGCTACTGTACCCTGGACAGCTTATGGGACATTCGACTCTAGCGGAGCTAATGACTTACCACATATTGCATCAAACTCGTATGCAGTTCCCTGTGCTAATAGGAGCTCGCAATTCTATTCAGAAGTATTGAAAATGTCTTCCCGAATTATTGGCGGCAGAATTACGACAGCGGCACCTCACATCTTGTGGGTGCTGCTACCCTGGAACTTGAACACATTTTACGCGCTGTGGCTTGCGCCACCCCCTCCTATCTGACCTATTCCTCACCAGGCTACGGCGGGGGGATCCAACGGGCCGTCCCATTGTTAGCGCAGTGATGGGAATGCTCTCGGAGAATCGACCAAGGTTTTATGCGTTTGCTATCTAAGGCGTTGGCGCAAAGCTCTTACTCGCCCACGAAGAGCGAGCTACCAGTGACTTGTAAGTTGAAGATGGTCTTGCTGCACCAAATCAACATGCTGACGTGAGATAGTTGAGCAGCTGAAGCTTACAGGAATTTCGTCAAACGAAGCAACAAATTGGCCGTCGAACAGAGCAACAGAAAGAACATCGCTTTCAGGGTTCGACATGGTGCATCCCATCACACCTAGCAGTCCCCTTTGCAAAGACATCCGCTTGCCGTGCTACCTTTTAAACTCCCCTTCGGTCAATACAGACTTTTGTGGCCGCGAAGATGTGTTAAGACGCCTTGCAGACGAGCTTCTGCCCTTTGCGAATGTAGCGGCAGCGTCAGGAACCGGTCTACGACAGTTTGCACTGTGTGGATTTGGGGGTATTGGGAAGACGGAAATTGCCCGTGAGTTCGCTCGACGTCACAAGCGTCATTTTGATGCGGTATTTTGGGTCGTGGCGGACGAGAAATCGAAACTTGACCACCAATACCAGAAGATTTCGCTGGAACTAGGTCTTGAAGATGAATCTGAGTGTAAGAGCCTGCTCGTCAGCAGAGAAATCTTGAAAGGATGGCTCTCAAATCCTCAATCGAAGCTGCTGGCGTCAGATGAGATTGGACAAGCCAATCAGGCCGAACGCGAGGCTACCTGGTTGCTTATATTCGACAACGCGGATGACCCAACCATGTTGGCAGACTATTGGCCCCAAGGAAGCGGATCAATTCTGGTCACTAGTCGCGACCCGTTGGCGAAAACCATGTTTACAAGCAGATCCGCGGGCCTCGATCTTGGCCCACTGTCACAGCAGGACGGTCTCTCCTTGTTCAACCATCTCACTGCCAATTCTAACACGCAGGAGGACGAAACAGCGCGCCATATATCCAACGCACTTGGTGGTATTCCTTTAGCCATCTCTCAAATGGCCGGGATCATTCGTCGACAAGACCTTACTTTGGCAGAATTCCTCGAACTCTTCATTGATCATGAAGAACGTGCTATTCTGTATGAGACAAAATTTGACAGCAACTTGGTTACATACCGCCATTCTCTATCTTCAGTTTAGGCGTTCGAGAAGCTGAAGCCGCAGACTCGAAAGCTACTGGAGCTTATCTCATTTCTTGATCCGGACATTATTGGTGAAGACTTGCTGATGTCGGCATTCGCAAGTTTGTTCTGCGAGAGTGTCCCGTTAAAAAAAAGCAATTATACTGAATCTCGAACGGATCTAATGCAATCGTCTTTGGTTCGGAGAGATAAACAGAAACAACAAATATCGGTCCATCGCATTGTACAAGATGCGGTATTCGCAACAATGGACCTCACCAATAAACGGTTCATATTTGACCAGATTGTTCGAATGATTTGGGCGGACTGGCCATCAGTAATGCCTCAGCCATCCAAAGAGCCAGAGTTACCTCAGCCCAAATCAACTGGCGGCAGGCTACACGTCAAAAGGTGGCCTGTGTGTGCATCCCTTTACCCTCACGTGCTGAAGATACATCAGCTCTGGGCAACCATTTCAGGCTTATCTGAGACGACGAATTTACTGTTTGCGAAGCTTCTGACCGAGGCTGCATGGTACGTAGACGCAATCCTGACTGCTGTCTCTGTATAATCTAATAGTACAAGGTACCAAAAAGAGCGCGGACGCACGAAGCATTTTGACGGCTTCTTTGGATCTGCTCAAAGTATCTGCGAGATCTCAACACACCCTGATCAGGACTCGGTGCTTGCAGATATTTTCTTTTGCTTAGGATCTATCGCCATGGATAGCAATGACTTTGAAACAAGCCGAATTAACAAGGAACGTTCCTTTGATCTGGTTTTCAAAATTTGCAAAACATTGGGGAGAGAAGACGAGAGATTATACCTTGCATTCGCAGAGCGAGGCATCACACGCACTCAGGATAGGAGGTACGAGGAAGGCGAAGCCGATCTGAAGGAGGCGTTACGGATACGCAAATCCCTGGGCAATTACATCCCCCGGTCAGGCGAGGCCAATCTCAGCTGGGCCCTGCTTGCTCAAGGCAAACTTGAAGAGTGCAATGCGCTTCTCCTTGATAGCTTGGCAGGCAGAGAAAAGGCTCTTGGAAAGGAAGACAGGGAATCCGTCCGGACGGGATTGATTCTGTACGCACTTGGAAATCTCCGCGCTGCGCAGAAGGAATGGGGCGAGAGTTTCGAATACCACCGCAGGGCGTGGCGCCATATGTGCGCGACGGTTGGCGAGAAAGACTTTTACACTGCAAATGTCGCTCATAAACTTGCCGAGCATCTCAACCGAGCAGGGCAGCGCGATGAAGCTATGTAAGTGTTGATGAGTGTTACCTTTCGACCCGAGCCTGACCCGTCCCCAGCGCGATGATTGATTTGGCGCTGCAAATCTGGTCGGTAGACCAAACTGCACATTTGAACGAGATTGCTCGCACTACTTTTCTCAAGGCCAAGGTATTTGAGGGGGCAGGCAAGACACAGAAGGCTTCTATAGCTCTGAAGGTTGCCTGCCGCTTGAGGAAAGAGGTGACCAAGGTAGACCGAGAAGTCCAAAGCTTAAGAACGGAGGACTTTGATGAAATTGTCGGGTTTTGGGCTCGTTGATTAGCGTCAATTGGCGTCCAGAAGGTTCATCGCCCCAACGCCAAAATTAGTCCTGTGAACAAATACATCCATGAATGAATACACAAAATATAAGGCCAAAGAGTATGAAACGGGGCAGCAAGCCTCAATGTACAAGTCCAAAAACCATCACAGAAGAGCATCAACCCGCCATTTTCCCAGCCAAGTACCAAGACGTCCATCGTCATCGCAACTACACGCAGTGGAGTTTATCCATCTCTTTGACTTGATGACAGCATCGCCGATGATCCCCGAAGCTATTGTATCCACATGGGCGATTTAAAAGGGCACTGTTGGACGGCGAGAACGGGCCTCCACAAAACTACTTGGCCGGATTGCTGCTGCTAAAATATTACTTCCACCAACCGCCGTATCCCGTCAGTATTCACACCCTGTAATCGGGCCGTCCGGCGCTTTGGATTGCGGGCTCTTGCTTTCTACTAGGCCGAGGACCCGGGACAATAGCGCGACCGTGATCAGACTTGGTTAAATAGATGTATCGCCCAGTTGTAGAAAAATGTTGTCAGAATATAATATTTGCATCACTCTCGCGATTCAAGATGAAATTTTCTGTAATCGCGCCTGCGCTCTTCGCTGGCGTCGCCCAGGCCTGGAGGCCCGGGGACCGCGACCTGGCCGCTTTCAACATGACTGCTCGCTTTGAGCAGCTTGGAAAGCGCTTCAAGCCTAGCCTTGGCAGCGGAATCAACAAGATTCGCGGTGTCAACTTTGGCGGTAAGTTCACTACTATGATTTGCTGCGCAACAAGAAGCTGAATTTACGAATTCAAGGCTGGCTTATCGGCGAGCGCTGGATGATGACCAACGAGTGGGATAACGTCATGGGATGCGCCGGATCTGCGTCCGAGTTTGACTGCATGAGGGACCACTACTCTGGCGGCAACCGCGAGCAAGGCAACCAGAAATTCGAGAACCACTGGAGAGACTGGATCAACGCGGACACGGTCCAGGCTGTTCACGACGTTGGCCTAAACACGATTCGCATCCCCATTGGCTACTGGTCCTATGTTGACATTGTCGACAAGAACAGCGAGCCCTTTGCCGACGGAAACCGCATGCTTCCGTACCTCGACAATGTGGTCGCCAAGGCGGCTGACCTCGGCATCTACGTGATTATAGATTTCCACGGCGCGCCCGGCGGCCAGCAAGAAGACGTCTTTACCGGTCAGAACAATCACCCGGCCGGCTTCTTCAACGACTACAACTTTGGCCGTGCCGAAAAATGGATGTCGTGGATGGCGCGTCGCATCCACACCAACAACGCCTACCGCACCGTCGGCATGATTGAGGTCCTCAACGAGCCCGTGTCCGGCCACGACGCCGCCGGCCGCTACCCGGCCCCCGGCGAGGTCCCCGGTCTGGTCCAGCAGTACTACCCGGCCGCTCTCAAGGCCGTCCGCGACGTCGAGGCCGAGCTGGGCATCTCCGACGACGCCAAGAAGCTGCACGTGCAGTACATGTCGGCCAAATGGAGCTCCGGCAACCCCCGGGAGGCGAGCGCCGTCGCCAACGACCCCCGCGTCGCCTTTGACGACCACAACTACATTAGCTTTGGCCTGCCCGACGACCAGCGCGGCGACCAGGGTAAGCTGATGCGCAGCGCCTGCACCGACTCGCGCGTCGTCGACGGCGAGGAGGACTTTGACATTACGGGCGAATGGAGCATGACGTCCAACGTGGACTGGCACGACGATGGGTTTTTTAAAAAGTGGTTCACGGCACAGCAGCAGCTCTACGAGAAGCCGGGCATGTCTGGATGGGTGTTTTGGACCTGGAAGACGGAGCTAAATGACCCTCGATGGACGTATTCGTACGCGACGTATCTCAAGTACGTTCCCACAGACGCTGCCAGCCTGGAGCACAAGGTCTACCAGGACGTCTGCTCTGGGTACAGGTGAATAATGACTTGAGGAGGACTTGTACATGTTTATATATATATATATGGATGATGCTCCACGGCGTCAAACGTGCACGAAAGCACTCACAGTTGAGGAATTGACATCCTTTTCCATCCACCCACTGTCAGATTCGTCATCAACCAAGTAGGACTAGTGGTTGGATGAGCTCTTCCCACCGGTTGTAGATGGACAGCCTGGCTCCTTTTATCCATTCTCTAACTTCGTCCTGTGAAACATCGACAGATAATGACACAATACCGCCTGGCATGTTGACGTAGTAGCCATCTTCTTGAATGTACCAACTTAATTGTTCCGTAAAGCTCCGTTCAAGTAAAGCCTCAAAGAAAGATGCAATAAGAGACCCCTTAAGTATGCGAGAGAGTTTCTCGTTCCTATATAGTAAGATCTCGACGGCGACGCTCCGCACGTCGTTGTCGTCGTCGTCGAGCCGCGCCGCCACCGCCGTAAGCACCGCCTCCGGCAGCTCCGATCGTCCGCATAGGGCCTCGATGGCGGCGCGCCGCACGCGCCAGTCGTCGTTGTCAAGCCGTGCCGCCAGCGCCATGAGAACCGCATCCGGCAGCTCCGATCGTCCGCCTAGGGCCTTAATGGCGTCGTCGCCGTCGTCGAGCCGCGCCGCCTCCGGCAGCTCCGATCGTCCGCGTAGGGCCTCGACGGCGGCGTGCTGCACGTCCCACTCGACGTCGTCAAGCCGCGCTGCCACCGCTATAAGCACCGCCTCTGGCAGCTCTGATCGTCTGCCTAGGGCCTCGACGGCAGCGCGCCGCACGTACCAGTTGCCATCATTAAGCCGCGCCGCTATCGCCTTAAGCACCGCCTCTGGCAGCTCTGATTGTCCGCCCAGGGCCTCGACGGCGGTGTGCCGCATGTACCAGTCGCCGTCGTCGAGCCGCGCCGCCACCGCCTTGAGCACCGCCTCCGGCAACTCCGATCGTCCGACCAGGGCCTCGACGGCGGCGCGCCGCACCCCCTTCTCGCCGTCGTCGAGCCGCGCCGCCACCGCCTTGAGCACCGCCTCCGGCAGCTCCGATCGTCCGCCCAGGGCCTCGACGGCGGCGCCCCGCACGATCCAGTCGCCATCATCAAGCCGCGCCGCCACCTGTTCAATGATACTTGGTGGAATTGAGGCTCGATGAACTAGCGACCGCAGTATTCTTCTGTAGACATCAGTAGGCTCTTCGAGTAAGGATGTCTTCAGGGCTAACTCGGGAAACTCCACTTCGCTTGCTAGCAGTGCTGTTTTATTGAACGTGGATTCAAAAAGCAACCACTGGGCTAGCCTTTTTTCAAGCATCTCCCGTTTTGGCAAGCTGCTTGATATTTCGCTTAAGCAATGCATTACTAGTCGCTGATGCGTAGGGCCCAACTGGTCGAGAGGCTCCCCCTCCACCGTATTGATGAAATCTAGTGCCTGGCCAACCCCGTCAAGTAAGCCGGCCACAAATCGCCAAAAGATGTCATAACGAGCTGTGTATTTGTGTTTTCGAAGAAAGTCAGCAGGGGCACTTGCTGTTGTCCCTGTGGTCTTACTCCTGAGTGTAAGAAACTGCAGTTGTCCTTGGTTCTTCCACTGCCGCACAAAATACCGCGCCGCAAAGTATTCCTGAAATGTCAGGTGTATAAAGTGATAGCTTCGATACTTGGCTGCAGATGATGGGTCAGATGTTCGCACAAAAGAAATGTGTGGAAGGACTTTATCGAGCAGTATTCCCTGTCGCCTGAACTCCGTAGATACAACATCGCGATCTTTTGCATTAAAGTCTATCACATCGTTATGCAGTCCAGTGAAGGCAAGACCCTCGAGGAAATAGACCTCATCTGCGACGAGGTCCTCGGCGTCCGAGCTTGTAATCTGGGAAGCTGTCACCAGATCTCCGTTATGTCGCTTCGCCAATCGTTCGACATCCTTCTTCCACAACTTCAGCGCAATTTTTTTGTACATCCCGGTCATAGTATTCGGTATCTCATCCGGTTGAAAGCCATCCCAGGTATAACAAAGGGCGTCCAATTGGATTGAGATGCGCACAAGACCCTGGATGAGCCACCGCTCTCGAAGAAACGACTTGACCTTGCCGACCTTGGTCTGATCAGTTGCGCCAGTGTCTGGATTAGTGAAGGATTTTTCGATATACTCGTTGACCTGATCAGGGCCGAATCCAATCGTTTCCAATTCGAGATCCAGGTTAGCCGGAGGCGCGACGGACGGCCGCGCCGTGATGATAACGCTGGGCTGGCTTAAAAGCCTATTGAGGAAGCGGGCCATACCAGTGTCGCCCGTCAGGTCCTAGGACACTTCATCCAGGCCATCAAGGAGAAATAAAGTCTTGCTGCTCTTGGCATCCAATACGCGGGACAACGCCTCAGCAAGACCCCGTTTATTCGTTGGCAAGAACTCATGATTAAGGAGATCTTCAAAGGCATATACAGGCATCTTGCGTCTTCCTTCATGTTTCAGGTTTCGTAGAGGCACCCAAAGCACGCGGTCGAACAATTCGTTCCATTTGCCCCATGTGCCTTTAGTAAATTCATAGACAATCTTTTTACACAAGGTAGTCTTGCCAACTCCCGCACGTCCTCTAATCAAGATTCTTCGTGGATGCATCGGGCGGTCGTCGCTTCCCTTGCGTTCGTTGAAAATTGCCGATAACTCTACCTGCATAGTCTTGTCGGGTGCCTCAACCTTCTGTCGATCGAGGATGGAAAACGGGGACGGCGCTGTCTCCCTTCCCTTTTTAGAGCGAGCCGCATCTTGGCCAGATTGCTCAACGATGGCGAGGTTAATGTAGCACTGGTCCATCGCTAGTGGGCGGCCCGAGAGCCGTTCAATCTTGAGCCTGTCCGTCGTGTAGTGTTTCTCGCGTATTAGCTTGTCGGCTTGCTCGAGTGGGGTTCCCTCGCGAATCTTTTCAACAATCTGTTTGACTTTCCTAGCGACATGATGATAATCATTACAACGGTCGCCAAACTTGTTCATCAGGGCGTGACATCGGTCAAGCCGCTGCTCCTCAAGGATCTTCGCCGTTGCCGAGCTCTTATTGACCAGCTAACGAATGGTTAGCAACTTTGTCCCCTCAGAAGAACGATTCTGGGACTGTGCTTACCTGCTTTGGTTGGTACAAAGGGAACGCCAATCGCCAAAGAAGACAGAGTACCAGCAGCCAGGGCGAAAACCGTGCCACGGATAGACAGAACACTGCGTACCAGGCCTGAGACGCCCGCTTTGAAAACAGCCAACCCAGGTAAATTTTACTCAGCAGGCTCGTGTCGCGAGCTTCCCAAAAGGCGAACACGTGATAATCTTTTTCCTGTTGTAGACGAATGAATCTCCTCACGAGTTCGTCGAGATCGGGCGTCGGTTCCTTCGTGTACTCAATCAGGGCAGTCGCCGTCTGGTCTTTGAACGCGGCCCAGACCTTTACAGTGAGATCAGGCATGTCTTTGAAAGCAGTCCCCTGGAACGGTGTCGCAAGGAAAACAATACCACGCGTCGCTGCTGTGAGAGAGGAGAGACCAATGTCATCGCCATTATGGCGATCGATCTCGAGGGCTTTTATCAAGATGATACCCCCGAGGCACGATGCGATGAAAAACAGTGGCCGGTCTTCTCCTGCCTTTCTATTTTGCTCTAAACGCAGTGTGATGCTGTGCAGCAAGAACTGAGCAGACTCCTCGAGCGTGCTCGGTATTGACTTCTGAAACATGTCTGCCGGCCAGTCGCATGTAAAGATCCGAGCCCGTCCCACAACGCTTGGGAGCATCTCTGCATTTTGGAGCCAGTTGATTTGCTTAGTGGCATCGTTGGGGTCTTTCCATGTCCACGTGTTCGGGGACTTTGTGTCCAGGCCATGGATGGCAATGATGTCGATGTCTGCGTTCGTGCTGTCGTGCATGAGAACAAGCCCCGCAGAGTTCGTTTGTTGGCTCGTATTGGCGGCCATGACTTGCGGGGGAGCCTCAACCTCGGCGCCCGGGCGTATCACAGCGCAGAAAGTCCAAGCTCTGGTTACGTGGCCAAGACGACTTGGAGTGCCAGGCTCTGAGAAATACAGATGGGGAAAGAACCCACGGATGAAGAGGGAATCGGCAATACACAAGAAATCGGGAGGCTCTTGGACTGATTTGGGCAGCAACGTCTGATCTGGAACGGCAATGGCAGACTAATAACGGACTGACGGCCATGGACGGCCGTTGAGACTCGAGAGCATTCATCCCCCCCCCGTCCCCCGAACGGGTAGGATATATCAGCCGAAAATTGTGGGCGATGAGAAACTGCTGGCGCGCCACGGCGCTTCGGCAACGAATGAGTGAGAGGGCCTTCGCCGATCGAGACAAGGACTGGGAGACCCTTTGACAAGATGGCTGCTTATTCCGAGATTTCTGCAGCAAGGTGCAGCTCAGCTCCTCTGCTGTTCAATGAAACCCTGCTACAATGCGCAGCCAACTTCGACATGCAATAGCACGCCGATCATTGCTATACTCGCCATTTATGGACGACTGCGTGCACACCTTCCAACTATTACTCGTATGCCATTTGTCTTGTACAGCGACAAGGCAGCTGACGTTGTCCAAGACACACATGTGGTGCTGGTCCGACCACACGTACAGGCAAAATGGCGACCGTGAAGAGCTTGGTAGCTTTGCATCACGTTCCCCGTCGCGACGCGTTTGAGCTAACACATCGGCGAAGCGGCACCTCCCTTCTCCATTCGGCTCCTCGACCAACACGCTGTCGCGTCTCAAAAAGGTCATGACGGGCTCCTGGCACTGTTACCCGCGTCGTACCGCACAGAGTCCGGTGACTTGGCCGCTGCTTGTCAACATGTCACGGCCTATGTGGAGGAGAAGGAGCTCGGCCTGCAGCGGCTCACCAGTATCCGTGGCTGGCTCTGGGTTGCTGGTTTGCCCTTGCCGCCGCGGGCTCTGCACCACCAGCTCTCGCTGGGGCGGGAGATATTTGTCACGGAGCGAATGGACATGCATCTCGTCTGGACGGCCGGAAGGATGTTTCTGTAGCCGATCCTTCGCTTCCTCCTGGACCCGGCCTTCTGGAACTAATACCTCTGCTGGGGAAAATGCGGATGCTGGCCAGACACGTCTGAAAGCTCTCTCGCTAATTGGTACAAGGTACATTGGAGAGTGAAACGGAAACGGCAGCCTCGCGACACAATGGCGAGGGACCAAGCGCTTCACGACTGAGGGTGTTGTTGTCTGCCTTATGCCCTGATCTTGAGTTTTTGTGCCTCGTGACTAAAAATCACTATGAGGATACATCGAAGAAACCCACAGGGCTGGCCACGGTGGGCCATAGCGGGCCACAGCACAAAGTACCGTCCATCCCCTATGTAATAAGTAGCCAGAATCTATTTAGCCAGTACTAGCTAGCAAGAATCAAGCTACTACATCACCACCACCACCACCACCACCTTCTTAGGCGTAACATCGCTGTTGGTGATGGGGTCGCCACCGTTTTAAGAGCGCCATATAGGTAAAAAGAGTTCTTTCTCTGCCTTTCTCTAGTAACTAGTCCTCCTTAGAACTCTGGTGACTTGCTCTCTTAGGCTGCTAGCTGTACTGGCCACTACATAGCCACTATACGGCTGCTGTACTAGCTGTACTGCGGCTGCTGTACTGGGTGTACGGCTTCTTTAGGTATAGCCGTGTACAAGCTACGTACGGGCCACGTACGGGCTACGTACGGTACGTACACCTGCATGCCTCCATGCCTCCGTGCCTCTGTGCCGCTCTTTCTCTATACAGTAGTAGCCAAGCTTACCTCAAAAGGGTTCCTTGAACTTCTGCAGCTCCCAGTTAACATCCGCTAGAAATTCACGGTTGTTATACGGCGTAATGTAGCTGTCAAAGCCATCTTCGTCATCCCTTCGCCTCCGCTTTCTGCTTCTGCCACTGCCCCCCTCCAGCCAAAGCTCGACGTCGTCACGAATCCTTCGCGAACTCTTCGACGGATCTCCCGTGGGGAGGGCAGTCTGCGTCGGCGTGTGCCTGGAGCTTGGTGTCATGGCCAGGTCTGTCTGCCTGCTAAACGGCGTGCCTGCGCCTGATGTAATCCCTAGATTAGCCCCCGGCGTGCTTATACTACTCGCGCCTGATGACGCCCTTTCCAGGTTTGGCTGCTTGGCCGCCATGCTTTCTATGCAGCACATCTCGTAGTGCTGGCGCAGGGCGTTGCGATCAACGTTGTCCGTGACCTGCGCTTTTCGGCCGTGGTATTCATTCACGCCATCAAATGGCACAAAGGCGCGGACGCGGAGAGTTTCTGGATGTATGGAGAAGAGACGCGCGTCGAAGTAGTCGTGAAGGTGCTTCATCAGCAGGATGCCATTGTCTGGACTCCACGTACGCTGCCATGCTTCGTACAGCCGTCGCGTGCTATATTCGACAGCAGCGCTGGCGGTAGGGTTGCTTTCCACAGGATAAATGTGGTAGTGCTGCTGCGGGACAATGTGGCACGCTTGAACGCCGGGGCCGATACGCTGGCCTGGGCACCACGGCTCGCCGCGGCCCGAGACGGCGCAGCAGGTCGCCCGGTCGATGCAGGCCGCCCGGAACTCATTGATCACCCTCTTCGCTCCATCCACGTCAAGGCTCATGCTAGCAGGGGCGAGCATGTCGGCGTAGTCGTCCGTGGCGGCGTCGGCCTCGTCAGGGGCCTTCCCGGGGGAGGTTGAGCCGGACGCGGTGCGTTTCGTAGGGGATTGGGAGCGAGAGGCTTTAAGCTTCCGGCGCAGAGGCATGATGCTGAGGCGCGAGTCGGAAGGGACCTTATTGTATGGGAGGTAGGCGGGGTGGCGGCGGCGCCTGGGCATAGGGAGGTGTCGAGCGCATTTTGCTGTTCAGTTATGTTAGCTGGCTACAGTTGCAGCTGATTATGCAGTGGACGGGCGGCTGACCTCTGAGGTGATCTTGTAGCGAGGAACTGGCAGGTAAGCGGCAAAGCCCATGACGAACAATGTGGTACGTGACAGTTTTCCGCAGCCTGGGCGAGACGGAAGGCAGAGCAGGTACAAGCCGGTCGAAATTCTCTTGTACTATCCAAGAAGGGCAATCTGTTTCGCCTGTTTCTGCCATGTCGGGAGAATTCGTCAGCGCAAAAGCGATATTTTTCCAAGCAGTCTCAACAACATTGTCTTGGTTATTGCCGTTGTTTTCGTTGTCGTGGCCGTGGTCGTTGCTTCCAATAGGGACATCATTGCCATGAATGTTCTCGCTGTTATGTTCGGCTGTTGGCATCTCGAAGCACAAGGCCAGCTCGGTGCACACATCAGCAAAAGTCACTGTCGGCGTGTGCGGATCCTGGTAGAGTCCGGCAAAGGTGAGAGCATACTGCTGCGATCCGCCGATGGTTAAATTTACATTCCATCCGAGAGAGCGCTGTGACGCTGTGACAGCGGCAGACATGATTGTCACCAACTTTCTCTGGTTAACTGATGCAGACAATCTTAGCTTCTTTGGTTTACTGATGCAGATTTTGACCATAGCAGGAGGTAATTTACAGTTCGTTATATTTACCTAATTGCTGGTATGCTTGGTGACTAAGCTATTGTTGCGCCACGTTGGCCTGGAAACACGACGAGGTGGGGAAATAAAGCCTCTCCACTTCGCCAGAGATGTCTACTGATAGTGCGGGGAAATCGTCCTTGTTCCCCGCATTCGCTCGTCATTTATTGTTGTAGTGCCACACAAACTATACAAATTGACGTTGTGTGGCGTATTTATTGTGTTGATAGTGGCAGAAATGGGGTATCGTGAGGTACTGACGGTGTTGTGTTGAAGCTGATGGCGGAGATGTAGTGCCTAGCATGAAGGTTCATCTAAAATACCTCACTTAGTATGGGAAATACGATCTAAATTAAGTACCTTAGAGTTGTAGGTGGGGTATATCACGTGAGGCTCGTCCACGGAGCAAACAAGGGTCATCCACGTAGCACTACTCATACAAATATCAATTCCCGAACTTGTTCGCCGGCAAGAGGTTGCTATTACGACTAAAGAATAGAACTATACCCCATCAGTCCCTCTATTGTAAAGCGTGGTTGATCTGACCGACGAATGCAAAGGCCGTCTTGCAGCCTCCTCGCGCTGGTTCGCAAGCCACCTTTGGGGTAGACCAGGCTGCCCATGTATAGATGAGATTAATCCACCTCCTCGCTCCCGGTCCTAGCCAACTGCCCAGACGGAAATGCCAATGAGATTGTAGTTTTCTACCCCCAGAGACAGCCCCAGTCCTCCCCCGCCCCCACCTGCGACTTGCATTCCGAGCATGATTTGACCTTTCCGTTCACCTCGACCTTGCAGGCCCGCTACTACCACCTTTGTCCGTAGAAGTAGTTGTCGAAACGAATTTGCTACGAGTGCGGGCGGTCCACGCCAGTCGCTTCTCTTGGGAACCGCCCGAGTTGACGGAGCGTTCTTTCCAACCGCTCTTCGCTCTTTGTGACGGGGTGGACTTAGCCTCCCCCGCACCGCGCATCAAAATAGAACTAACTGGCCTCGAACCGGCAAAAACTTGCCGCCCATTGCGTCTTGTCAACGGGGTTGGCAGACACCTTTTGCGCTCGGGAAAAGACGAGGCCGACAGTCCGGGGATGGGTCCGGGAATGGGGTCCGGGGACTGGAATAGCTGGAGTTGCGACAGTATATATGCAACGTCTCCCCTTGATATCAACCTAATTACTATGGTTGTTTGGCAGCCGCATCTACCGGCCCTTGTCCTTACTTGAACTTTGTAGTGGCCAGCAGCCATGTCTTCCCCAGATCTCACTCGTCTCCACACCCACGACTGTAAGTGCTGTAACCATGATCGCCCCGGTTTGGTGGTACCCTTACTGATCATTGTGTGCTTTGTAGTAGAACTGGGTGTGACTGATGCAATCCAAAGACACGTCTCCCGCCACGTCGTTGCTGCAAAGCCCATATCCCACCGCCGACTCGATTTCGAGCGCGCTCGTCCTCGATGGGTCCGCGAGTGCATGGCCGAGGCCACCGGTGTATTCTTTTACGTCTTCCCCGGCATCGCCGCCGTGGCCAGCTTCACCTTGAACCTTGCCAGTCCGGTCGGCGTGGCGGCGTTTGGCAGCCTCTTTCAGATCGGTTGGGCATTCGGCTTCGGCATTGCGTTTGCCATCATCTGCTGCGGGCCAACATCTGGTGGCCACTTCAACCCGTGCATCACAATTGCTCTATGGTTCTGGCAGGGTTTCCCGCTGAAAAAGGTCCCGCAATACATTATCAGCCAGATATTTGGCGCATTCATTGCAGGATTGCTCGTCATGGGCATGTACTGGCCACAGATTCAGGAGATGAAGGCAGAGCTAATCGCTGCAGGCAAGCCATTAGTAGCGAATGGCGCTCCTGCTAGCATTCTGTGTTCTTTTCCTAATCCAAATCAGACGAACCTTGGCTTTCTCTTCATGATTGAGTTTTTCGTCGACGCCTTCCTCGCCCTCGTCATCTGGGCTTGCATTGATCCCACCAACCCATTCATCTCGCCCGCAAGCGCCCCCTTTGTCATTGGCACCGCCTATGCGACCATGGTTTGGGGTTTTGCTGACATTACCATAAGCACCAACATGGCTCGTGATTTGGGCACGCGCATGGTTGCTGCCATCTTCTTCGGGAAGGAGGCGTTTACTTACATGACTTACTCGCCCATCAGCATTCTCGTCAGCATCCCAGCCACCCTTTGTGCCACTGGGTATTATGAGTTTTTGATGCGCGATAGCTTGCTGAGGATTCAAAAAGGCCATGTCCAGTTTGAATCAGGCAGCGAAGGGCTCATGCGCCACCTCAGTCGGGCATCAGCCACCGTGGAAGATGACAGCGACATTTCAAAGCACATGGAGCATAGCGGTAACAACTAGGTACTACCTCTCACGGACGCATGTAGCCTCTTGGCTCCAGGTCAATATTCCAGTACAGGGGCTCAATTTTGTGCTGACTGCATAGTTCATTGTCAACTCAAGAATAATTCGTATCCAATACTGCTCAACATGACCTGGACAGTGTGACTGTGCACCGCAATCGTGGTAACTTGAACAATCACAGCGACTTAAGTTCAAGTCGCATGACTCGCACATTTTATGCAGCAGTTCATGCATTGACTAGTTGCAAGAGCTGCAGAGACGCTTGCACGTAAGCACGCTCGACCATGGCTACTTGATTTGAGACGAATCGACTATTGTTATATTGAGACACATCATCCATATATATAAGAAAAATATGTACTAACATCCGTCGTTGCATTTACCTCTGCCTAACAACGAGAATGATAGCGGCAGCCCGCTGTAGTACACGCGCAGTACGACGTATCCGTCAGGAGGACCTAATTGAATTGACCAGACGAATAGCGAGCCGCCGCGGGCGTCGTAGTCGTATTCCAGAATCCATGCGGAATTATCTTTTTCGTATATGGCCCCGAAAGCACATGACAAGTTCATATCAACCGTTTTCATAGTGGGAACAGAGTCCAGGTTCTGCCGCGCTTACGATTGGCGGCATTCCGTGGAAAACACAGATAATCTACAACAGCCCTTTACATTTTTCCATGATGACCTTTTCGCCTGCTGATAAAATCTAGACTGCCCTCTATTCCGAAGCCGTACAGGAGATATGGAATTTTTTGCCTATGTCAAGAATCTAGACTAGCCGTTGTTCTAATGCCGTACAAGGGATAGAGTCAGGGTTGCACAGGGTTAGATCTCTCCTCTGACTTTCTACTCGATCCTGAAAGCGCCCTCTGATATACTATCTGAGTGGCTCGATATATTCATACGCTCATCTCTGGCGATGTTGTCTAAAAGCGGCTTATATATGCCCCGAAGCTCACGATAGCAAGCCGGTAATCCCGTTGCTAGAAAAGCACGTACGGTCCTGCCCTCTCCGCGCTTCATCTGCCGTAGCATGCGGTGGGAGTACTCGTCCCAAATTCTCTTGATCGGCAGGAGTCGGTCGTAGACGCCGTGAAAGTAGGCGTCCATCGCTTCTTGGTCATTGCTCCTCGTGTACATGTAGCACACGAGCTCTCGCAAGCCATCTGCAAGTTGAGGCGGTAACGTCTCGGGTTCCAGGCACTATTATGCACGTCAGATTATACACACACGCACATATCTTTTTATACGGGATCCATCATTACGTACCGCAGTAGCGCTGATTTCATCGGCTTTGCGGCCAAGTATGGCGAGGAGCGTCTCCATCATGTCGAGGAGCGTCTGCACTTTGTGGATCGTGGCGGCAAATAGAATCTTGGCGCGCGCGCCATTGTCCGCGAGCCACGCCTCGCTACCATAAACTGTCTTGGCGTGCAACAGTGCGCGACAGAGCACAAAGGGTAGAGGTTGCCCGTGGCGCAAGAAGAAGCAGTCGACCTTGCGGCCCATTGTCTCATCCAGCTGCGCAAGAACGTCACCCCGCGCGTAGTAGAGGTCGTCGTCAGTCGCGTTGGGCACGAGACCAACGAGTAGGTCAACGTCGCTCGCGTCAGTCTGCTTGTCTCGCGCAAACGAGCCAAAAACGCCGGCCCAAGCGACGACGGCGGCGCGCCTGTGCTCGGCGAGCGAGGACAGGACGGACCGCGGGGGGAATGGGAAGGACTGGCCGATTGGTCATGAGAGCCATCTTGGAAAGCGTGTATAGATGTGCGGGAGGCGGTGCTCGCCGCAGCCGTATTATATTATGTATCATTGGTTGTGACGGCCTTGTACATGATGGCACAGCGTTTGTGACATTGGACGCGTCGCGAGGATTGAAGGGAATGGTGTACTTGTATTGACAACTCTATTGTTCCTAGTGATGATGCCTGCGGCAACAGGTCAAAGTTGGCTGGCGTCGGCAAGATGACTTAAGTGTGCCATGATGTTGAGACTCACAACCCACATCAGTGATGCATCCTCGGCAAGTATCATCAGACTCAGGAAAATAGCAAAATCGATCTCACCTCGAAGTCAACAACTTCACTAATAAAAAAGCAGGTTCAAATGAAAAGATTGCCGTGAAATAAGCGGCCAACTGTTAGCCGCAGACGTTTATGAACCCGCCCAACGACCTCATGCTACAGCTTAATATGGACGTCACGGTGAAATCACATCAAATCAAAGCAAATCAAATCAAGGTAGAAACTATTATTGTTGGTAAGTAACTAGCTAACGAACCCTACTTGAAATTCGTCCAAATGACGAAACGCCACTTAAAACCGCCTTCTCCTTTTGGAAGGAGATTTATAGCGCCCAGAGAGGCAATACTACCATTTCTTTGACAGTAAGTACCCTTGCGCGTCCTCATGACTTGCGCTAGGCTGTCAAACTGTCGGTTTTGAGCGCTACCAGTCTATCTGACTTTATCAAGGATATGCTCTAATTATATCCGTCTCTGGAATGTTGCCCCTGATTAGCAACGGAATTTTCCGCTTAAAGGAGCAAGGTGCCACGGCTGGCGTTCGGAAATGAAGACGCGCCCAAAATGCACGACGCGCTCAAGTTTAATTAGTACCGGGTTTGGCGCATCTGCGTGGAAGAACTAGTTGTCCCTCTTTCTTACTCTAGTTTTTCGATTCGATTTGACGCCAAGCAAATCAGGCCGAAGACGGGGATATATGCTGGGTCGCCTGCCGTTCATGTCAGACGGAGACTGGGTATCGTGACCATGAATAGAAATTCCCACGTGAGAGAGTAGTGGTACATTCTTGACCATCGAGGTGGCATTCGCACGTCGCGTGCTCGGTCGGCATCCTGATCGATTATATGCATGGGCTAGTGCAACCCTACTAGATGCGCGTTAGCAGCAACGCGAATCTGCCGCCGGCGATGAGACCGTGTTAGTAGAGAAGGCATTCGAAATTATCATTAGCTGCACTGTTGTACGAGGTAGCATGGGCAGCGACAACAATGTCCGGCTCCTTTGTTTCGCATATTAATCGACCGCGTTCCCCGTGTCTTGAGCCTGTGCCATTTTCAGGATCAAACCTTGTCCGCAAGGCAGTTTTATAATTTTACGTGTAAGCAATGGCGCCTGCACTCAAGTTTCTGGCCCTATCTCTACCAGTCGTTGCGAGAGCGGCCGCGACATCTCGTGATGTCCACTACGATCCCATTGACTATGTCGACCAGCTGATTGGCTCCAGCAACGGTGGTAATGTCTTTCCCGGCGCCACTGTGCCGTATGGCATGGCCAAGGCGGTCGCCGACACCAACAGTGGCAGCAACCAGGGCGGCTTCACCCTCGACGGCTCGCCCGTCACTGGCTTCAGCGTGCTGCACGACTCTGGCACCGGAGGCTCGCCCTCGCTCGGCAACTTTCCGCTGTTTCCGTACAATGCCTGCGGGAATAATAATGATGTGAATTTGTGCGATTTTCCCAAAAAGACGCGCACGCAGCATGGCACGTTTAAAAACGACAGCGTTGTCGCCAAGCCCGGCTACTTTGGCATCACGCTCGACAGCGGGCCCAAGGTGGAAATGACAGCCACCCACCATGCCGCGCTGTTCAAGTTTACCTTTAACGGGGCCAAGGATGGCGACAAGCCTCTTATTCTGCAGGATCTGACAGACTTGTCCAACTCGCGCCAGGACAATGGCACAGTCTCCGTGGACCCCCAGACGGGCCGCATCAAGGGCCACGCCGTCTTTGTCTCGAGCTTTTCGCAGGGCATGTACAAGGCCTACTTTTGCACCGACTTCAAGGGCCCCAAGATTGCCGACTCGGGCATCTTTGTGGACAGCCGCGCGAGCACCGACGTGCACGACCTCAAGATCTCGCGCTCCATCAACGGCTACCCCCTGCCCGGCGGTGCCTTTGTGCGGTTCGCCGACAGCCACATTCCCGTCTATGCACGCGTGGGTGTCAGTTTCATGAGCGAGGAGCAGGCTTGCTCGAATGCGGAAAAGGAGATGCCCAATTTTGACTTTAACAAGCATTCGCGAGAAGCAAGGGATGCATGGAAGGCCAAGTTGATCAACGTCAAGGTCGAAACGAATGGTGTGGATGAGTCTCTGGTCAAGAACTTTTACTCTGGCATCTACCGCACCATGGTCAATCCCCAAAACTTTACTGGCGAGAAC
This sequence comes from Aschersonia sp. MBC 622, assembly GCA_030782805.1. NCBI lineage: Eukaryota > Fungi > Ascomycota > Sordariomycetes > Hypocreales > Clavicipitaceae > Aschersonia > Aschersonia sp. MBC 622. Next base: position 61,909 of record JARJPL010000174.1, on the reverse strand, counting down.
CCATTGTGGGACGACGGCGAGCCTTACTTTGACTCGTTTTACTGCATCTGGGATCTTTTTCGCTCTCAGCTACCCTTTCTCACCATTCTCGACCCCGCTGCCGTGTCACAAATGATTCGTTCCCTGATTTCCACGTATGAAAATGACGGTTGGCTGCCAGACTGTCGCATGAGTCTGAGTCGCGGATACACCCAGGGCGGCTCCAATGCCGACATTGTCCTGGCCGATGCGTACCTCAAGGGCATCAACAGCGGCATCGACTGGGACAAGGGCTACGAGGCCGTCAAGAAGGATGCCGAGGTCGAGCCGTTTGACTGGTGCTGCCACGGCCGCGGCGGCATCGACTCGTGGAAGGAGCTCGGCTACATTCCCGTGCAGGACTTTGACTACAAGGGCTTCGGCACGCTCACGCGCAGTCTCAGCCGCACGCTCGAGTATGCGTACAATGACTTTGCCATTGCCCAGATGGCGGGCCTCAGGGGCAACAAGGATGAGCAGCAAAAGTACATTTCGTCCAGCCGCAACTGGGAGAATCTGTACCGTGCCGACCAAAAGTCCTCCTTTGGCAACGGGACCGATACTGGATTCACGGGATTCTTCCAGCCAAAGTACCTGAATCAGACCTGGGGCTACCAGGACCCGCTCAAGTGTAGCAACTTGGATGGCAAGAGTGTGTGCTCGCTCCAGAATAGCGGCCCCGAGACCTTTGAGAGCAGTATCTGGGAATACGGATTGTAAGCCGCAAAAGTACTGTCCCGAAATGACAAATGCTAACCACCCCTGTTGTAGCTTTGTGCCTCACGACCAAGCACGTCTCGTCACCATGTATGGCGGCCCCGATGCCTTTTGTCGCCGACTCGACTACCTGCACGACCAGGGAATCACGTACATTGGAAACGAGCCTGCATTCCTCACCGTCTTCCAGTACCACTACGCCGGCCGTCCGGCCCTCTCCGCCAAGCGCAGCCACTTTTACATTCCGCGCTTCTTCCAGCCGACCCCTCCCGGCCTTCCCGGCAACGACGACAGCGGCGCCATGGGCTCCTTTGTCGCCTTTAGCATGATGGGTCTCTTTCCCAACCCGGGACAAGACGTCTACCTCATCACGCCGCCCTTTTTCCCCAGCGTGACCGTCAAGCACCCCGTCACCGGCAAGACGGCCAAGATTCGCAACGTCCACTTTGACGCCGCGTACAAGAATATCTATATTCAGAGTGCGACGCTCAACGGCAAGCCCTACACAAAGAACTGGATTGATCACTCATTCTTTACCGAGGGCAAGGAACTCGTTCTCACGCTGGGGAAGAATGAGAGTAGCTGGGGGACCGCGGTGGGCGATTTGCCTCCTAGCCTGGGTCGCTACTCGGGCTTTAATCAGACCTACTCTAAGAGGTGGTCGGCTCCAGGAAGTGCACAGCTATATTCGCCGGCTTTGTAAATATGGTTTTCCGGCTTTGGTAATTATTTCATAAATACATTTGATACATTTACTTATACAAGCTTTCTCTTGCTGTGTGAGTTTAACCGTCAACTCTTTGACCTGTGAGCATTACTCTCTCAGTGGAGGACTAGAGTGAGAGCGAGTACAAAGACGATGGAAAGTGCGGCTGGACACTGCAATGTGAATGCCAATGACTTTGGCGCGTTGGTTTCTGTGGGCAAGGCCGCTGTACCGCTTGCACTCCCCGAAGTGGCCGAGCCGCGCTCCACGCATTCCGCACCAGTGTCTGTTGAGTTGGGCGAAACTGATGCCCTTTTACGAACAGAGAGATCTTGCTGCTTCCAAGGCTTGATTCTTGCGCCGCTCGCAATGAACCTCGCCTGAAGATCCTCCAGCAGATCCTGTCGGGAGGCGAGCAGGCGCAGCATATCGGGCATGACTGAATTGTCGCAGCGCGCACGCTTCGGTCGCTCCAGGTCATTGTCCCTTTTGACAAAGGTCGCTCCGGGCTTAATCTTGTGGCAGTTGCTCTGGCTGCGACCGGCACGCAGCTGGCAGATTTCCTCCTCCTTGCAGTCTCCCTGGCAACCTTTCTTGATCCACCCCCGGCTCTTGCGAGACACGTATTCGTCAAACAGCGTGGCGTTGCTTTCAAAAGCTAAAGTGACATTGTGCCAGAAAGCCGGTGTGAGCTCGGCCTCGGCCGCGATGGGCGGAGAAAGTAGTGAGCCATAGGACTCTTTGGCAGAGTAGTATTTCTTCCATGTCGGCCCGGACTTTTGATACTCGGGATCGGTCATGTCGGCAATGTAGGTAACGGCATCGAGAATGGCAAATGTGTCGGGATCGACGTCGTATACGCGGAAAGCGGGCATGCCGGACGTGGGCAAGAGTGCTGGGCAGATGTAGGACATGGCCGTGGCGTGCGATGCATCGCGCTTCGAGTAGTCCGAGTAGCTGACTTCGAAATGATCCATGTGCGTGTGGCCAAAGAACAGGCCGCGAATGGTGGTCGCGTACCGCCGGACAATCTGGTCAAAGTAGTTGGCCGGGTCGGTCAGGGCATCGGGCATGCCCATGGGCATGTGGCCGATAATGTAGACGTTTTCGCCCTTCTTTTCCGCCTTGTCGAGCTCCTTGACCAGCCACGCCAGCTGTCCGTTGGGGTCTTGAAGCATGTCTTTCTGGTACACGGCAAAGTTGAACCGGTAGTACATGTTGGTGTTTAGAGAAATGATGCGCAAGTTGCCGTTGGGGTACTTGGTTGAGTATGCGCCGATATCGAGGACTTGCTGCTCGGCAGTGTCTCCAATCCACGACGCCCATTTCTTTGCAATGGCATCATACACCCACTGGGTTGCGTTTCCTATGGATTTTGGTTCGAAAATGTTGACAGGATGCACTTCGTGGTTTCCGATTGTGCCGTATACGAGCTTGAAGCTGTCATTCATCTTGTTATAGGCGTCGTCGACTAAACAAGTGGTGTTAGTGGGCAGCCCATCAAGGCCTCCAATATTCCAGTAGCCGACTTACTCTCTTTCAAATTATAAGGCTTGCTGGTATTCGAAATCATGTGATCAACAATGTCGCCGGTGAAGATGGTAAATATTTGATCAGGAAACATCTTCTTGATTGCATTGTACATGCTTGATTCCAGCGATTCTGGCACGCCGCAGTTATGGTCCCCGTACGGGCCAGCAGGAGACTTTGCATTCCCTGGCTCATCTTTTTTGGCAAACGGTCTGGTATACTAATTGTCAGCAAGAGTCTGAAATACAAGAGGTGGCAGAACAAGTCAAAAGCATTCAATATACCACTTACCGGCAACATATCGGCTTCTTGCACTCGGTGCTGGAGCCCGCGACATAGAGCGGATCCACGTGAATATCACTATAGTGAACGACTTTGAGAGGCTTCTTGTTACTTGGTGCGGGAGACTTTGCATCGCAAAATGGCTTCGACGGGAACGGCACCTCCCATTTCTTCACCTCGGGATAGTCGCAAACACCGAGAAATGTAATGCAAAACTGAATGGCGGCCGTCGAGTTGGGCTCTACGTTGCGCGCCAGTTCAGCCAGCGCGGGGGCCTCACGCTCAACGGTACCGGCGCAAAACTCCTCATCATAAGACTGTTGCGCAATTAATAAGATGAAATGCTGGAAAAGGCGAGAATACTTGCAGTGCTAGCCAAGCATAATTTTGTTCCAATCGATACTAGAGGCTCGTCGCTGTCCTCGACTAACCCTTTGATGACACTGATGAGATTCTGCCACGAGTAAGAAGACAGTCTTGGTCATCTGTAAAAGAGGACTTACCTGGCAGGATTCACAGGTTTTAATCTCAAACATATCTCTCGTCTCCAGAGCCCAAGTACCTGCCTCCAGCGACCTCTGCAGCACGGTATGCTTGCTTTGTTGCTGCTGCCCCTGCGCCACAATTATTGATTGTGAGGCAATGGCAATAATGCCCCAATATTGGGGGAGACGCATTGTCGGCAAGATTTTTCCCAGTCTGCGGGAGAAGAGGAGAGCAACAAGCAACAAAGAGTGTGGCCAACGTCTCCCGCTGCCGAGAGGGGATCGTCGAGTGGAAATACTCGTCGCAAAAAATAGTATGAGACTAACCGCGGCACCAAGAAAAAACATCACTGACACATTGTCTTGGTATCGATTACCAGTGCAACGCTACGCCCATACGAGGGACAATCCTTCTCCTCCATAACCATCTCATGAACCAGTTGGGGAATGCAGCTGCGGGGGGAGCATGTGTGTGGCTGCCCGTCCAACCCGGAAAAAGGCCAGACGGGGAGCGCCAGTGGCTTTTGGGACCTGACTGGCCCCTGAACATGCTTGTCTATACCCCGCGTCGTGCTATCAATATTTTTCATGCAACTCACAGGCTTTCGCAGCAAGTGATTGGCAGCGGATTAGGCGGACGTGTGGGTGAGCGGATACAAGTCTCGTACGGCTTTGGCCCAGTTATTCCATCATCATCAGCCCTCCCCTAGTCAAGCGGCCGCTATTATGGGGGGCGAAAGTGGGAATACTGCAGCCTGGAAAGGCGGACTGGGAATAAATACATGTGTACTTTGGACAGGCTTGACAGAAGCGAAATGCAGAAAGTGAAAGGGCACTAAATATGCCGATATTACTGATGGAAGATGGCGAGAAGCGCCTAGACTGACAATATTGGGAAAGTGGAACATGATGGGCACAGAGACTGACAATATCAATTGAGTCAATTAGAAAGGGCGAAAGCGCTACATCACAGCAAATTAAGATGAGACTATATACTAGAAAGAGAACATGATACTTGATCGTACATTTTGCTCGTAACATTGGCATTTCGCAAACGAACCGAGTTCAAAGATCGTACTAGACATGAAATAGAATGAGAGACCGTTTACATGACAAGAGCAGCAATGGCCAGGGCCAGAGCGCCAGCGGGAGCCATGAGGTTGCCACTGTTGGTAACAACAGGAGGAGCGTTGCCGCCAGAGCCAGAGCCGGAGCCAGAGCCGGGGCCAGAGCCAGAGCCAGAACCAGAACCAGAGCCAGAACCAGAACCAGAACCAGAACCAGAGCCAGAGCCAGAACCAGAACCAGAACTAGAACCAGAACCAGAACCAGAACCAGAACCGGAGCCAGAGCCGGAGCCGTTGCCAGAGCCGGAGCCGTTGCCAGAGCCGTTGCCAGAGCCGTTGCCAGAGCCGGAGCCGTTGCCAGAGCCGTTACCAGAGCCGTTGCCAGAGCCGGAGCCGTTGCCAGAACCGGAGCCATTGCCATTGCCGTTGCCAGAGCCGCCATTTCCACTGCCGTTACCGCTGCCATTTCCGGAGCCGTGATCACCGCCATTGCCGTTGCCATTGTCATGACCATTGTCGCCACCAGGGCAAGACTTGCAGCCGCCGCCGCCGCTGGTTGTGGTGGTAGTGGGAGTAGTGCAGATGGTTGTGACGGTGGTACCGCCGCCTGGGGCAGAAGTAGTCGTGCCGTTGTTCCAGTGAGAGCTGGTAGTCACGCCAGTAGTGTGCGTTCCGGTGGTGTGAGTTCCAGTAGTGTGAGTTCCAGTTGTAGAAGTGCCAGTGCTGGTGGTGCCAGTGCTGGTAGTTCCGGTGCTGGTGGTTCCGGTGCTGGTGGTTCCGGTGCTGGTAGTTCCAGTAGAAGTTCCAGAGGAAGTCGTGCCAGTGGAGGAAGAGGTAGTGGCAGAGGTAGTCGAAGAAGTAGTCGAAGTAGCGGTCGTGGTGGAAGACGAAGTGGTGGGATTAGCATCCTTGCAGGTTGCATAGGCATCGATAGACTTTTGAAGAACATCCCTCATCAGACCGGCCACAGCCTCTGCTGCAGACTTGCCGTCATCACCAACCCGGCCGGTAATGGTATCAATCAGAGCAATGGAAGCCGTGTAGATGGTCTTTGTCTGGCCCTGAACAAGAGAGCAGTAGTTGCCCTTCTCAACATCGGTCTTGCGAGCCGTCAAGGCCGCGACCAGAGCGCCCGAGTCCTGCCAAAGTTGGCTTGCGGGCCCTGAAATGTCGGCAACATCGCCGAGAGTAAGCGGCTTGCCGGGGGTCGAATCAATGAGGGACTTGCTGGCCTGAACATCCTTGATGAGGGCATCTGCGGCGGCAACGACAGGCTTGATGTCACCGCTGAATGCCTTTACGGCCGCGGTGAGTGCAAGCGTGTCTTTGTCTGCCTTGTCAATTGCACCGGAAACGACCTCGACAAGGGTAGCAGCAAGAGAGCCGCTGACCAAAGCGGCCAGGGAAGCAATGTGAGAGAACTTCATCCTGATAGGGTCAAACAGTACGCTTGATGAGTTTAACGAAGGTCAAAGGGGGTAAAAAACGAGTGTATGTAGGAGGACAATGGCAGAAGAGGAATTCGTGTGAGAAAACTCCAGGAGAAGATGCACGAACTTTATCTTCCAACCTAACAGCCAGAATGAACAACGAGAAACCTCACGAGCTGCCGAGGTGGAAACACGTTTATTGCCTGACAGCTTCTAGCGCGCCCTTGCCCCAGCCTGTAGTCGACCTGGATGAAGAATCAGGCTGCATGGTTGAAATGAGCATTTGGGCTCATGGATACGAGTCCCTGCTAGAAGCGTGCCAAAATGGCAGCCACATACAAAACAACGCGACGCCACAATGCAGGTAGCAAATGAATTGATGAGAGATTATTCAGGATACTAGCAGCAGAGAAAGGAGGCTTGAAGTAGCTGCGCCAATGAGGCGCGAATACGGGCCGGCGATGCCAACCTCTTTTGGTATTGGCCGACGCTACCCATCGCCATCCCACCCGTTTCTCCATAGTGTACACGCGGGGAAGTGGATATTTTTGGTCTGAAATTGGGCAAGCTATCTTGTTGTTCTCTCCACAGCAGTAGTGGAACTGATGAGGACAAGTGAGTAAGTGATGGAGTGAATGTGCCTAGTCGAAGGAAGGCGTAGGGCTGCAACTAGCGCATCCATCATGGGCAAGGCGACATTGCTACCACGGGCTAATACTTGCTCTTTCTCGTATACTTGTGCCGCAACGGCATTCTCATGGTATGTGGCTTGAGAAGGGTCACTGTTGGTCATGCGCGCGCCGAAAAAAAAAACCTCGTGTTCTCACAAAGACTACCGACAAAAACGTCAAAATGTCCAGGAAACAAGACATGAAAAAGATAGCCAGGGGCTGTCAACAATGCAAAACGCAGGCAGCATTGGAAAGAGTAGCATGGAGAGTCAAATAATATTAGCAGTAATATTGGCAAAGTAATTTGGCCAGGTCAACAATGCGGTGATATGGTAATCAGAATCGCTGGCTGCGTGTTGAGCGAGGGTGAGAAATGGAGGGAGAAGGGCAGTTGGCAAGTTCCGACAGCAGAAAGGGCATCTTCCTTTTTGAATGTGTATTTATGTAAATATAGTTATATAGGATAAAAGGCGTTTCTGATTTATTATTAGCATCTAATAATGGGACGCTAATAACGTATCGAAAAGACTGGTTTTATTTACCTTGCCAAGAACGGTGGTCTAGTTCCCCATGTCCCCCCATATACCCTATATCCCCCAATAACTGCCCCCTCGATCGGGGGCGGGCAACGACTTTCTTTGCATAATATCAGAATCTGCACATTTCTATCAAGTATGACCATTTACGGTTCACGACTCGACTCCGTAAATCGAGGAGCCTTTGCTGTTGCTGTCGCGTGAAAGTGCGGCAAGCCACCTATAGCTGAAATTTGTGCAGGTCACAAGCCATTATTCCCAATGATTGTTGGACCCATATCCTGCCAAGTTGATCCAGAGACAGACTAGTTAGTTGTCATAAGTAACTAGTTGGTGAATACGGGACCACCCACTCACCTCCAGGTGGTGGGGGTTGTAGAGCCAGGTCAGGCTCGGAGGAGGCTTTTCATTTCAAGTGCAGCCTCCATCTTCTATCCCTACCCATCTAACTGAAATTTCTCCTTTGTCGATTCTCTTCATGAGCGGCAGAAGCGGCTTCAAGTAGATCCACATGGCGTTCACTATCGACGCCACCCACTTACACACCCCAGACACCAGTTGAATTGGGCCGTTGGAGGGGGATTTCCCAGAAATGTTTGCTGTCGACCAAGTTGGCTCTGCTCGCTCTGTATCCCATACAGGAAATATCCATACAAGACTAGGAGTTGTCCAGATGCGAGTGACTGTCTGCATGAGCACATGCTTTTATAGTGGCAGTCGTGAACCTTGTGATTGCTGTGTACAACAAAACTGGCCTCTACGGTCGCGCAATGCTCGTCGGCCGTGAAAAAGTCGGATTGAATCTTCTCGAGCCGGAACTATCATGCCGCAGACCCCATCTCTCTCTCCGCAATAGATGACTCCCCATTCCGGGGTAAGATGTCGTGCCTGGTCAATGGCACATCCACTCCTGAGGGCCGAGCCGCTGTCAGCTTTCGCTGGCCAATTAATTCGCTGATACTGAATCCCCTGCCCTTTGTCGGTCTTGATAATTATTACCGTGTCACTTTCGTGTACACTATCTGCTCGCTTCGTGCGAGTGTCATGGCAGTAGCATACGACTTGTAGATTTTGTAAGTGAAATGTGCAACAGTGTGACTCGCACGCTGTTCAAACACTGCAAGTCATGCGTGTGCATTTTCCATGCAATGTGTACAAAAGAGCCATGCTATTCAATAAGTCCAAGCACAATGGTGCCATTGCGCCCTCTGGAGCGATCTAATCAGCAGTGTCAATCGGCAGTACGACTAAGAGAATTCGATTTTATGCGTCCCTTGCAGTACCCCCTCATTGCGCCATCCGATCGAGTCGTCGAGCTCTGCGCTTTTGACAAGCATAGCTATCCAATCATTATGAACACGCCTTTGCTGCAACACGATTTCGGGTCAAACGTGATGGCGCAAACACCGAAGCCTCCCTGTCTTGGCGAGCACGGGAGGATGCTCTAATCAGTCATGGACATGAGGCAAACTGCCGGGTGATATCAGAAACTCTTCTCATATAGCAAACTTGTTGTGCTTCTCTTGTGCATAGAATTGTTTGTGGCGTGACAATACTAGAACAAGGCAGAGCGGTCTCGGAAGCACATGGAAATTGATATTTGGCAGGTACGACGTATAAATCACAGATATATAAAGCCAGTAGATTCTCAGATCTGTACTGTCACAAATCTCACATCTCAACACACTCCATTCTCTCTACTTATTCTTCCTACCTGATTCAATATCCTCCATCTTTGACAATGAAGTTCTCTGTCCAGCTTGCTCTCGCTTGCTTCAGCGCTGGCGTTTTATCCAATGCCACTCCTCGCCACCCGACCACCACCATCCAGAATGTTATAGGCGAGTGTCAAACGGGTGTTGACAATCTCGACACAGAATGCAAGGCATACAATGGCGGTGATACGTCGCTCTTGCAGAAAACTGCCACCACCCTGGTAGACATCGTCGTCAGGGGCAACACCGAGATTGCTCTTCAGCCCTCTCTGAGCCTCTCGGCAACCTTGGAGCTGACCACCACCGTCACAACCTTCATTGACCACGTCACGATTCTGACCGAGACCCTCAAGTCTAAGCGCGACGTTGTCAAGGCAGCTCTGAAGTGTGGGCTCGTTCGCGAAAACATCGACGTCATCAATACCGCCGCGGGTACCTTTATCGAGACTGTTGTCGGCAAATGTAACCCGCTTGCGCAAGAAGTTGCCAAGCAAAAGGCACAAGTTCTCCGAGCTCTTCTCAGCGGCTGCAAGGAGTACTACAGCACTTCAAACTGCCCTTGAGGCTTCTTGTGTCGGCACAGCTGCTGGAGGGTTCTTGGACAAATATTGACTTTTCGGTGTACTCGAAACGCTGCAGACATGGGACAATCCAACGGTCTATGATAGCACCTAGAGTCAGAAATACATGGAATTTCAAGATCCCTATGGCGTACTAAAGTTGAAGTTGGAAATAGTTTTGTTTTCTCTTTTTTTTGTAAAAAAAAAAAGAATACAAGATAAAGACATCAGTATCCGGCTCCTAGTTTGCTTTGTCGTGCTTATCCTCACCACATTATAGGCCATGATAGGGCGAGGCGTGTATTATGAATCGAAGTTGTCAGGCTTCATATCACTGTCTATCGCTGTGTTTACAAAAGAAAAACGCCCAAAACAGAAACAACGCTTACAAACTGTGTGCAATACAACAAAACGATAAAGAAAAGAATTGTTCATCGTCGCTGATTCATGGGGTATGACTCGTGGTACTCGTTGTACGAGTTACCACGAGCGTGGTCGTAACTGCGACCGTTGTGGCGAGCCTGTCCATTGTTGAAGCCGTTTCGGGCGCTGCGACCAGGACCAAGCTGGTTGAAGGCTTCACGAGCAAGACCTGCAGGGCCCCGAGACTGGCCGCCGTAGTTGTTGGAGCGGTACTGACTTGGGGGCTGCTGGTAGCCAGGACCGGTGGCGTAAGTGTTGCTACCACTGTCGTTGCGGCTGAACTTGGAGGACGAAAAGTCCCGAGCAGATATGGCAAAGGCGGCAAAAGTAGCCTTGATGACATTGAGAGGATTGAGCATGCTGAGAAAGGCACGAATGCCGAGAAAGCCGCCCTGGTAGGATGTAGGAGCCCAGTTCTGGGTCTCACCACGCTCCGCACCACGAGCAACGAGAGACTTGAGCTTGTAAGGGCCAACAGGGTAGGCCCAAAACATAATAAGAGAGATGGGAACCATTTCTAAACAGCTGAGGAGCGAAGGGATACCGTAGTGCAAATCGGCATAGGTGAGTGTGTCGGTCTCTTTCAGGACGTGGGTGCTCTGAAGAATCCAAAAGAGGATTTGCTGGAGGAAAGCAAGACCGACGACAAGCTTGATGGCGATGAGCTTGGTCATGGGGTTGAGATCGGGCATGTGCGTCTTGAGCTGGATAGCAACAAGCAGGACCGCAGCAATGGCCATACCAGAGGACAGGGTAGCGGCGATGCTGAGCCAAAGCTTGGCAAACTCGGTCTTGCTCTCGTACTGGCAATAGACGCCGGCGACCTGGGTGACGATGGTGGCAATGGCGATACCGAGAGCAACGACCCAGTACTGGAAAATCATGAAGCAGCGTTGCTATGGAAGACTGTTAGCGCCCGAGTTATGAATATACAGTCGCTTAAGGAGAGAGAGGGCTTACGGCGAACCACTTGACACCATCCTGGACAACACCACCCTCGGCTTTCTTGTCCTTGATCTCAATCTGGGAGAAGAAGCCATCACGGCCCTCGTTGTGTGGAGAAATGTATTCGCACAGAAGCATAAAGTATGAAGCCAGGCACAATGCTTGGATTAGTTCGAGGATCGGGTCGAGGTAGACTTGAGCCTGGGGGAAGCAGATGCAGAGAAGGTTGACAATGGCGTAGAGAGGCACCAGCGAAATCACTCTCATGACCCTGTTCGGAGCAACAAAAGTCAGCAAAAAAAAAAACATATCAACACATGATAAATTATTCAACTTTGAACACGACTTGTCGCAAAGCCCGGGTCGCAAGGGGGGGGGGAACTTGCTTACTTGACCTGTTGACGAGGTACTGATAGGTGAGTAGCGTGTCGCCAGATGTGGATGAAGCTGACCAGACAAGCCAGCGCTGTGCAAGCACCTGCAAGGATACGATTGAATTCTTGAAACGTGAGACCGGCGATGAAGGTCTTTTTGGCACCTGTACAGGAAAAAATTGGTCAGTCGGTATGGTCTTCCCGCCTGGTTGTCGCCGCGAGAGCCTTACGGGCAGTGAGGTTGTGCGTGGGGCAGGAATCGCCATCGTCGTCGTCGCCAATGCCAAACATTTTAAAGGTTTGGTTTTGATGAACTCGAGGCAATTGTGACGTAGCAAGAAAAACTTGTCAAGATTCAAGAGAAAGCTCAAATTAATTTAACACAGCATAACAGAGAAATACACACTGGGTCGAGTCCAAGGGGACCGCTGCCTCTTATATCTTGCTTATCCTGGACGGTGAACCTGTCCCAATCGGGCAAGCAAGATGTCGAGATGCGCATTTCATAGGCGGGCTATGTATGAGCTTGCAACGAATAGGGCCCCTGCCATAGCCACAGCCACACCAGCCCAGCCCTTAACGTCAGCCTTTGCGGTTGCGGCTACATCTTGTGAAACTTGACTTGTGCTCGCTTTCACCCAATACTCTGTGATTGTGACAGCAGATCTCTCTAGACCTTGGGCATCTCCCCTTGTCCGAACTTGGTTTTGCGCAGCTAGAGGCCGCTCATTCAACGAAGCCTCAACCTCGTCCTGAAAATAAAAGCACGATATTCCATTTCAAGGAAGCATGAAACGTTTGCAACTATCGAATCGTCACTTCCAATAACAAAGGATGGATGAGTGATTGCGCAAGCCTGTCTGAATCCCGTTCCGGTCGCACCCAGGCCACGCGATCCCACAGTGCATCTCCATGTTCGTTCTCATTCTAGCCATGTACGCGCCCAGGGGATGGAAGCCCCCTTTTTTTTTTTTTTTGTCCTGGCAAATCAGAGGAGGATGAAATTCGGGGCTCGGAGGGACAGCTTTTGCAGTAACTAGAGCAGCGTGGAACGGGATTCGAGAAACGGCTTGGACATGCTTGGGGCACTTATACACACGCGCGGCCTGTCTAAACTAGCCCGGGAATAGCCAGCAAAATCCCGGCAAGCCCCTGCAATTCGCTGCATCTGGTACTAGTTGATATTTTCTCTATCTTTTAGCCTTAATTCTGGATTTTGCCTTTATGGGAGTAACTCACAAGTATCCGTACATAGGCATGGGTTGCTTGCAGTCGACACACAGCCCTGTGCGAGAAGACGTACCCAAAACAGACAACGAATTATAGTCACCAAATACTGCCTCTCCCAGCCCGCCAACATACAAAGGCTATCCAGCCGCACTACAAGGTTTTTTTTCTTTTACTAACTCAGAGTTTCGCTTCCTGCCGCGCCTCGCTTCGCCTGCGACGGCAATGATGCACAGCCCTGTTACTTGCCGGGAAGCCGGAAGCATGACATCTGTGGCGCTTCTGAACTCCGGTTCGTCATGCCACGAATCCCGGCTCTATCTTTTTTTCTTCCACGACGAGCCTATCCGGGTTGCGATTCCCGATACAAGACTGCGGTGGCGCAATACTGCTAGAAAAAAAAAGTTCTTTACATCTCATTCAGCCTTGTGAGGCGTACTTTTTATTCCCAGGTCGCTATTAAGCAAAATTCGGCGCTTTGGAGATTTATTTGCTGAGCCAGCGGCTTAATTATTCTGGTGAGGGACCGTAATAAATAAATAGGTGATCGTCGCCGCCATCAGCCCTGTGGCCCACGGCACTAACAGCGCAGCGAGTTGCTGTATTCGACATGTCATTTCATCTGCCAATTTTCCTTTGTCTTTTTTTTGTCTCTTCTTTTTTTCTCGTTCTCTTCTTCTTTTTTTTTTCTTTTTTTTCTTTCTTTTTCCTCGTTTTCTACATTCTGCTGCTCTACCACGGTCATTTCTCGTCACGCTTACAATCAGCGGCGCCATCAACCACACGACTCGACTGCCCTGCTGAGGCATCGGAAACTATAGCCAGAAAGGACGAAGAACGGTCAAGGAAAACAATAAAGAGATTCAACAAGGATATAAATAAAAAATTGCTCATTTTACATTGCAAAGTAACCCGCCTGGTTTTGCCCAATTCATTGTCAAGTTGATTATTATTGCGCACAGTCGGGTGGCGCTTTACAGAGTGAGAATCACAAGTCGTCTCATTGCAACAATCAATTCCATCATGCTTGCCTGTATCGCAACAAGATCATTACTTCAATGTGCCAAGTTTGTTATATTCTAAAGTTAGTTTCTATACCACGCCTATGAGCTACTTCGAGCATGTTCAGCGGATTTCGGCGAGCAAATCCTCTCTTCTGGTCCTTGGCGATGGCGAGGGAATTCACTCGTGATCCTTTGTCCTGCTTTCCACGGAGAGAAAAATGCGGTGAGCAATTGAGGCAGCAATATTTTGGCTGCATATCAGGTCACACATTATTCAAGCATCCTCGAGCTCTCCTCGCATAACGGATCGACATATAAACAGATGTACTCGGCGGCTGCTGGTATGTACATCACGTATCCACAACAAGTCCGCAGTGGCCCAGGCTGATCTGAGATTGTCGGCGATAGATCTCTTATAGTCTCTATTGATTGCGGTTGCCGGTTCACTTTAGACCTCATGTTTACAGTCCATGGAAAAGACCAAAGCTTTCAAGATCTGGTACGACACCAAATAAGGCAGGGGCTTATTCTCTAGTCACACTGGTCTTTTACGCTAATTATTCATCTGCGCGAGCCTGCCGCGCGTTGGTAGGGCCAGCAACATCGCGCTACGGCTTGAGATGCGGTTATAACACTGATAAATAAAAATGTGGCAGACATGCTGCGCAAGAAACATCGAGCTACCATGAACGCTTTGGCCTCTACTTTTGGAATGTTTCCTGCACATTGCAATGCTCTGCCTGGTTGGTTTGGTAATATAAAAGGGCCTCGGTGGCTACTGAGCACGGCGGCACGCGCCCCCAGCGGTCGCACGGAGTAGCTTTGGCCCATATAATAACATGTGTCATGCGTAGGGCGCCGATGATTACAAACTCTGCATCAATATCGCTTCTCACATAACTATATGCTATTGATTACGCACCTCTATTTACATAATTCCTTGATGTAGATGTGATCATTTGCTGACTTGAACCGTGTAATCCCAGATATTCAGCTGGTTAGCAGCTGACTCTATAGGCTGAGCGAGTTTAGCGGCACCACGGCAGCTCGGCACAGACTGCACTGATGGCGTTTCATACCCCTGGAAGCACAGGCATTTTCGGCATAGAGCCAAGGTGCGGGCCATGCTGAATCGAGAATAAAAGCAACTCCGCGGTCGGCTTTCCGTGTACGAGCACCAAGCAGCTTGGACGAGGTGCATGCGGGTACGGCCTTATCGGCAGGTCAAAATACGAGATACAATCATCACCTTCCCAGATGGGCAAGTCTAAACAATTGTGGCTGGCGTTGTGCAGCCTAACCAGCGTGGTGTCTTAGTGTCCCCGACAGCGCCTGCCAAGAGTCGGCATTGCCCGGTTTCTGGTTTTCCTGGGGCTCCATCTATCTCACCCCTCGATGCCTGACACGATCGAATCTCTTGGTAAACGCCACAATGATTATCACTGGGCGCCGCGCTCACAGTTGTTGCTTCGTCTTGCGCCGAGCTCTATTGCCGGATAGTGCCCTGACCCGCGACCAAGTAAATCATCTCCCGTTCATATCATCCTCCTCCCATCTTTATACCGTGCTCACCTATATAGCATCCAGCTTATCAAGGCCCTATGAGCACAATACCCTTGTCGGGGTGGGGGCTGCAGCTGGGAAGACAACTCGGATCAACACTGGAGGCATTTTGTGCCTTGTGCTAGCGTCATTGCTCACCTTCCTAAACCAATGGCCAAGTTGCAGCTCAAGCGGAGCCGACACTCCTTGGAGCTCGATACGCAATATTCGTACAATGGCAATGCAGTTGGAGTAGACCCTGTAAAGTCCACTCCAGGGATCCATGCGTGCCGTCGTCACCGAGGCACTAGAGTCTTGTCCCGGCTTGTCCCTCCGGGAGAATAAATACCATGGCACCACCGTTTTTTTTTCTCCAATCGACATAGTCTGCGCAGAAAGGCTACCTAATTGAACATGAAGACCACTTTACTCATCGCCAGCTTGGCTGCTGGGACGCTCGCCTTTCCCTCAGATACTTACACCGTCCACCAACGTCGCAATCTGGTCTATGATGCTCGCTTTGAGAAGCGCTCAGCCGTTGATGCTGATTCCAAGATTCCGTTTGAGATTGCTTTGAAGCAGGGCAACCTCCAGGAGGCCGAGGACAAACTCTACGACATGCAAGTATTGACCATGCATCCCATCTCTGCGCTTCAACTAACAAGCTTCTCCCTACAGCTCCAATCCCAATTCTGCCAACTATGGCAAGCACTTGTCGAGAGAAGAGGTCGTCAGCATGTTTGCTGCCGACGATCAGAGCATCGCGTCCGTCAAGCAGTGGCTGATTGGCCATGGCATTGCTGAAAAGGACATCCACGTCAACCCCACAAAGACGTGGATTACTGTCGACACCACTGCTGGTGTCGTGGAGAAGGCTCTGAAGACGAGATATCACATTTACCGAAGCACCGCCTCCGGTCAAGACCACATTGGCTCCGAAGAGTACAGTCTGCCCAACCATCTCCTTGACGTTGTCGACTTTGTCCGTCCTGGCCCCGCCATGAGCAAAGTCACGGTGCGCGCTACACAGCCCGCCAAGGGACCTGCCGCCATTAAAGAGCCTGTTCGCAACCTGAGCCAAGATCAGTTCAAGACTCTTGAGGATGCCATCAAGACTGGCCCCAGCGGCGGTAGCGACGCTCACAACGCCGCAAATTCCACTCTACGTGAGAATCCCCCCCCCCCCGAGTAAAAGATTATAACTATGATGGCTACCTAGATGCATGCTAACCCAGACTCTCCTAGCTGCTTATCTGAAACTCTGCGGAACCATCGTCACGCCCGACTGTATCGCCTACCTCTACAAGATCCCCAAGGCTACGGGTACCAACAGCACCAATCGTCTCGGCATCTACGAGTCCCTTGGCGATGTCTACAGCCAGGAGGACCTCAACCTCTTCTACACAAAGGCAGCCCCATATATCCCCGCCGGAACCGGCCCCGAGCTAGATCTCATCAACGGCGCCACTGCCCCAAACAGCCCCGATCAAGCCGGCGGGGAGTCCCTTTTGGACTTTGACATGGCTTACCCCATTATCTACCCCCAGGGCACTACCCTGTTCCAGGTCAAGGCTGATCAGTATTACAACATCTTTGGCGATTGGCTCAGTGCCATTGACAGCGACTACTGCAGCAAAGACCCTCTTTGGAACAATCATAAAATGTGCGGCACGTTTGAACCTACAAACGTCGTCTCCATCTCCTATGGTGGCCCTGAAGATCCCACTGATCCCAAGACCGCCCACGTAAGTCTCTCGCCCTCGGAATGTCGCCTGAGAGCATGCTCGCTAACTCTGTATTCTAGCGTGAATGCAACGAATTTTTGAAGCTTGGCCTCGTGGGCGTCACTGCTGTTGTTGCCAGTGGCGACGCTGGCGTTACAGACCGAAACGGCTACTGCCTGGGCCCTCACCACGACATCTTTGTCGCTGATGATCTCTGCAGCTGTCCTTACATCACTGGCGTCGGCTCTACGCTCATCCACTCCATCGATAAGCCCGAGACGGCCACCGAATCCTTCTCGTCTGGCGGCGGCTTCTCCAACATCTTTACCCGCCCCTCGTGGCAGGAGGCTTCCATCAGCAATTACCTCCTCCGCCACAACCCCGGATATTTTGCGTACAACACCTCGGAGGGTAACATTCCCGACGACGCGGGTATCTACAACCGCGGCGGACGTGGGTTCCCCGATGTCTCTGCTGTCGGTGACAACGGTCTGGTCGCCGTCGGCGGCAAGCTCGGCCTCTCTGGCGGCACCTCCATGTCTGCTCCTATCGTTGCTGCCATCTTGAACCGCATCAATGAAAAGCGTCTTAGCCTTGGAAAGGGTCCGATTGGCTTCGCCAACCCAGCTCTTTACGATATGGCCAAGCGCGAGGGAAATTTCAACGACATTACCGTCGGTAACCAGGAGCTGGGTGGCGCTGATAGCGACCGTGGCTACAGCGCATGTGGCAATGACGGCTTCTCTGCTGTTCAAGGCTGGGATCCGGTTACTGGTCTCGGTACGCCACTGTATGACAAGTGGGAGGCCTACTTTCTCAAGCTCTGAAAGAGATGATGGGTTGTGATTTGACAAAAAAACGTATATATATGAAATAATGAACTTTGAATGACTCGATATCTTTCTGAGTGTGCGTAATAGTCGTTACCCTGTAATCGCTGCGGCCACCATCATCACGGAAAACACCTCTTTTGCAAACTTGTCTGCTGTTGAAAGTAGATGGAAACAGTATAGACAATGAATGACATTCTGAAACGAGCTAGCAGAAATTGCTCAAGATTAGCAGGGACCGGAAATGAGTTATTGTTGAATGTTATCGCTGCTTTGCACGCAAGTTGGTCTTGGCTAGTTTGTCTCATTGTGCTGCAAGCTTGATCTGGATAGAGAACGAAAGTGGACCTGTAACCATCAGAATAATCGGAAATCTCGATTAAAGTCCATCTATTATTGATTAGAGCCTACTGCACTTGGACATGTGAAATTATTTCGAGTGAATTGTTAGTCGTGGGGGGGTCACTGGCCAGCAGGATGACCCAGGCGTGGCGCGGATCCTCGCCTCGCGCAAGCGGCATGTCGCCGGCCGCTCGCGTGAGGCGGATAGATTTAAAAATATAGCGCTCAACGGCTCTTTTTTGATACTCGTCAATCTCCCGTTTCCAGCCTCTGAAGCCAGTGCCCTCCTCTGCAATCTCGGAGATGATGCGGGCGAGGATGAAAAGTATCGCGCAGAGCGTGTTTACCAACTTTGGGCGCGGAGTTTAATCTCTCTGTTTGTATGAGTAGTGAGCCAAGACGATATTGTAAGTCTTTTGACTTGTAGGGTGTCATGGAATGTGCTGCGTTGCCGGGAAAGGGTCACTCTGCTGACGGGAAAGCTCGTCAATCTCGAGATCCTGTAGTGTAAGACGTCGATGGAATAAGAGCTAGACGGCTAGACGGACCCGTCCTGTCGAGGACTTTGCGAAAGCGTGGATTCATATTCTCAACCAGGCAGCGCGTAAATTTGAATAGCTTTTCCTTGTCGGCCGTTATCTGTCTAGTGGGGTCGCTTCAGTGCCGTTTCGTCCCTGTAAATGATAATTAGATGTACCATCAGGGGACACAGAAACAAGACCGACAGGTGGTGAGCCCTCTGTGCGATATCCTGGAATGTTGCAGCTGTCGGCCAGTTTTTTCGGTCTCGCCTGTCAACATGTCAGCCTCACATCTGTAGTAAGTTGATATGCTGTTGTGGCCAGTGACGTATACGTACGGAAGCCTTGCCGTCTCCAGGGCACAGCTCTCACTCACGGATATGGCAAACCCGCGAGGCCGAAGTCGAATAACGACCGCTGTCTATTGGGCAAGGTGCTTTATTGCGACTGCAATTATATCTCTGGGACAAGTCTGTCATCAAATTACTGGGTTTATCAAGATCCTTCACCTACTAAAAGGCAATGCTCAATGCGGCTGCAGTCGACTTTGATTACCCTGCCTAGTAATGTCATCATTTCAATTATCGCTAGTTTGAGGAAAATCACGAGCTTTTTCCTTGACGAGAAAAGTGGTCATATTAGACTGTAGATATAGTATACCAGAATAAATATGCCGAAATTTGAGTCTTGACATGCACATGGTCGACGTCGAATGGCCATCCCTGGCCGGCGCAGTTGATTATACGTGCTATTTACGGCCAGCATCGCTATTGGCAACAATATGCGCCACAGCCAATTAGGGCCTCTGAGGGACATGGCTTGATGGCGTTTGGTCCCGACCGCCACCTGCATAACGATAGCGTCATCGCTAGTGCCGATCAGCCCAGAGCAGCATGATAACGATAATTTATTCGCTGCTGGCGGGATAACTATGTCGGTGTAGAAATCGCGGAGAACTTAGAAAAAGAATGCATCTTTTCGGATGAAAAACAAATTTCCAGTACAAAAGATCCTGGGGACAGGAAGACAGGAATCAACTTTCGCCCAATACTTTATAGAGTTTGAGAGTTTACTTAGTCTGGAACTGTCAATTGTCACACAAAAAGGATGATCCAAGGCAGCAGGAATGAATACGTTGATACGCGTATTAGCTCGCCACACCCGGAATGTAGAGCCAGAGTATAAACATGGCACCTTGAGGAGGGGTAATTTCGCAAAAGTTGTAGGGCAAATTGTCTCTTCATCAACTCATCAACCAACTTGAACAATCACTCTGTCACATCCACCGTTTTGTAAAAAATCGGAGCTATCATGGCCGATAAAATGAAGGCATGGCAGGTTGCCTCCCCTGGCAGCATTGAGGAAAAGCTCAAACTAAACACCAATGCCGCTCGACCGACAAGCAGGGATCTCAAAGGTCAAGACATTCTGGTCAAGGTCAGCAGCGCTGCGCTGAACCCCGCCGATTACAAGGTCATGGAGATTGGTCTCCTTGTCAAGGTCGCTTTATCGTTTCCCAAGGTTCCCGGCATGGACTTGAGCGGCGAGGTGGTCGCCGTCGGCCCCGCCGTGACGGACATACTCGTCGGCGACCACGTCCTGGGCCGTCTCGATCCGTTCAAGGCGACCGGTGCGCTGTCCGAGCACGTCGTCCTGGAGCGCGACGGCTACGCCAAGATTGCGCGCGACGCAGACCTCGACCACGCCGCCGGCCTGGGCACCGCAGCGCTGACGGCCTACCAGAGCATCCAGCCGCACGTCAAAGCCGGCGACAAGGTCTTCATCAACGGCGGCTCAGGCGGCACCGGCACCTTTGGCATCCAGATTGCCAAGCTGCTCGGCTGCCACGTCACCACGACGTGCTCCACGGGCAAGATTGCGCTGTGCAAGGAGCTCGGCGCCGACGACATTGTCGACTACAAGACGACGGATGTGCTCGGCGCGCTGCAGGCCGCCGGCCCCGTCTACAGCCTCTTTGTGGACAATGTCGGGGCCGTGGGCGACTTGTACGCGAAGTCGTCGTCGTTTCTGCTGCCTACCGCGCCGTTTGTGGCAGTCGGCGGCGGCTCGGTCGGGCATGCCGCCAACGTGGTCAGCGCCATGCTCTGGCCGTCGTTTCTCGGCGGCGGCAAGAATCGATTCATCAGCTACTTTACCAAGAACAAGCACGATGACTTGAATCAGCTTGCGCAGTGGTACAGCAAGGGAAGCCTCAAGTCTGTGGTCGATTCAACGTACGAGTTTGGCGATGCGCCGGCTGCGTTTAGCCATCTCAAAAAGGGATCTTCCGCGGGCAAGGTGATTGTGCACATTGCAAGTAAACTTTAGCTACGAGGGATTGTATTTTGAGTTTGGCCTGAATATTTGATATCGAGCGATAAACTAATTAATTTACAATGTACGCCTGCTCTGACTGTGATTGTTGCTTTCAGGGAATGCTTTGCCCGTGACCCATCCCCACCAGTGAGGTGCCACCACCAATTTTTTTGGCAGTGTGCTGTAAGCTGGTCTCGTCATGAAGCATATTAAGCCCCTGTTTGGTTTCTGTATAATCTCGGTAAAAATTTTATCATGATGGCTCGGCTTAACAGATTGACGTCACTGAAAGATACTGCCCTTTTCGCCAAGACTCGTCGTCGGCCATACTAATACCGCCTTTGATTAATAGTCGCACTGCATGCGTCAGTGATATAATAACCAATGACTTGATCCTTGAAATGACGAGCTTGACCGCAAAGTCCTTAATATAATGAGACTTAATAATGAGACTTAAAGCAGAGAGTGGATGCCCCCGAGCTGTCGCGTGTCTCATGTTATTGCGTTTAATCGCTACGTCGATATCGCGCTTTCTTAGTGACATGCGCCACTGGTGTAAGCCTCGTATTACTCTCCAAGGTACAGGGGATTCTGCCAGTTTTCCTCATTGCTGCTTGTGTACCATCTATCTGCCCGC
Source organism: Aschersonia sp. MBC 622 (assembly GCA_030782805.1). Lineage (NCBI taxonomy): Eukaryota > Fungi > Ascomycota > Sordariomycetes > Hypocreales > Clavicipitaceae > Aschersonia > Aschersonia sp. MBC 622. The sequence goes on along the minus strand of JARJPL010000174.1, from coordinate 40,307 downwards.
AAGAAGGAACAAATTGAAGCGGCACAAAAGCTTATTCGGCCCAAGGCCAACGAAGGAGCTCCCTTGGCAATCGAGGTGGGACGACATGCTGTTGAGGCTAGAAACTCCAAGGCTGTATGCAACTAACCCTGCCGCAATTCATCCTTTTGGATTTTCATGGTAACTTTGCGCTGTAGCATTGGCAGAGCTCTTTGTCGTCATACAATTCGGCATGTATCCGAGATTTATCCTGCTTCGACAAGTTACAACGCCACGTTGATCAGCACGAGGCTGCCAGACTGGATGAGATTCTGTCCGCTGAACACGCCATGCAGCAAGCATTTGATGAATATCGGCGCAATTCAAGCGGGCGCAACACCCAAGACCAGCGCTGCTCACCCGTTATATGCCAACAGTCACATTGACCATCTTCTGGACAAGCTTCCACAACTCAACTAACAAATTGACAGCCATAACTAATATGCACGCTAGTGGAAATGACAGCCTGCCTTTCCGCATCTTGGCCTACGACGTGCGCACGTGGGCAAAGTCAAGTATCCGTAGCGGGCACGCTTTTCCCCATTGCGCCCTGAGAGAAAAAAAAAAGAAAAAAAAAAGGAGCTATTTTCAAGGTTCCTCTTGACTCGTATCAACCATGGTTTAAATCAGAATCGATATTTGACGCATGAAACGGTAAAGTTAAACAGCCTGCGGGAATATATGCAGGCCCTAAAATTGACTATTGGTCTGTTTGTCAACGAGGCGCTCATGGGGCTTGCCCGACCAGGCGTTACATTGGGAAGGGATCACCGCTCTTGGCAGCATTCGTATGGTTAATAGTTGGGATTTCTTTGGTTCTGGCATGTGGAGATTGCAATCTTGGGCTGGTCTTTTGCAAGGCTGGCAGTGCAGCCTGCGGGCCGCCGCTAAACACGTTGCCCAGTCTTGTTGTGTTGTTTTTCCTCTTGTTCAGCTTTTTGTGCCGTTGGGTACAAAAGTCATTTGTCTCTCGGCTCGGCTTGTCAAGGTACAAGTCAAAGTAGTTAGCTTGGTAGGAAAGCTAAAAAGCGGGCGTGCCCCGGGTTCGGCTTTTTTTCTTTTTTTGTGACTGTCTGTATCGCACTTGTTCTGCCCACTCGTTCATCCGTCCCTGTCGATCGCACGAGGGTTGCCCCAATTTCATCATGACCAAAATCTTGACAGCATTGGGCCTTGCGCTCGCCTCTACTGGCCTCATAGCCTCGTCGACACCTGTCGATGCCTCCGCTGATGGCGCTGCCGCTGCTGCCGCCGCCACTAAGCCATGCCTCAAGGGACCTGCTCTGCGACACTGGCCGAGCGAGGCCGCAAAGGCGCTCAACGCCATGATTGCCGCCAATGCCCACCAGGGTCGCTACGCCGCGTTCGACATGGACAACACCAGCTATCAGTTTGATCTCGAGGAATCGCTGCTGCCATATCTCGAGAACAAGGGCGTCATCACCCGCGACACCATGGACCCCTCGCTCAAGCTCGTGCCTTTCAAGGACACTCCTGACCACAATGAGACGCTCTATGGCTACTACCTGCGTCTCTGCGAGATTGACGACGCCATTTGCTATCCCTTTGCCGCGCAAATATTCAGCGACATTCCTCTGCGCAAGCTCAAGGTCTACGTCGACGAGCTCCTAGCGCTCAACGACACTGTCCACACGAGCTACTACGAGGATGATAAGCTGATCAAGGTTGACGTCAACCCCCCCAAAATTTTCCGAGGCCAGGTCGAGCTGTACAACAAGCTCATGGCCAACGGCATCGAGGTCTATGTCGTCTCTGCTGCATCCGAGGAGCTGGTCCGCATGGTCGCCTCTGACCCCAAGTATGGCTACAATGTCAAGCCAGAAAACGTCATTGGCGTCACCACTGCTCTGAAGAACATTAGCAGCAGCGATCTCACCTCTGCGCGAAAGCAAATCAGCGACGGCACATATGATGAACAGGCCAATCTCGACCTGATCATGACTCCTTTCCTCTGGACCCCAGCGACGTGGAAGACGGGCAAATGGGCTGCCATCCTGTCTTACATCGACGAATGGAAGAAGCCCATTCTCGTTGCTGGCGATACCCCCGACAGCGACGGCCCCATGCAGTTCCACGGCGTCGACGTGCGCCGCGGCGGTATCCACCTCTGGATCAACCGCAAGGACAAGTACCAGAAGCAGATTGATCAGATGAAGGCCGACTTTGCTGCCCAGCAGAAGGAGGAAGGCTGGCCGGTGACGGCCGACAAGAACTGGGTTACGGTCAAGCCGAGTGACATTCTGTAAAGGGCAGTTGAGCACTGCGTTTCAAGGTATAGCGCGTGAATTTGGGCAAAAACCTCCGTATAATAAATCTCATGTACACCACTTGTCCATGGCACCTTTATATGCCAAGACGCTCGTCAATCATGGCACATACGTAAATATTTGGGGCGAGCGCATATATTTGGGCTTGCACACAGCCTCCACCGGCTTGGCCTGCCTGCATGGGGGGGTAAAGCCTTGTTGACTGCGAGCTTCATGCAGTCGAGGATTTACGCGGAAAGCTTAATTTTTGATTTTCAGTTCCGACTCGCAGACAAAAAACAGCACCCACGCGCCCTCGGTAAACGACCCAGCTGAGTTGGGGGAATTTTAGCTTGATGTGCCAACGCCATGAGGCGCCGCCACGACACGCTCCAGACCGGAAGGCTGGCTGTCCTCCAAAACATTTCGCCGCCTGCCGATACTGCGACACAAAACGAGGCCGACTAGCCATACTCATCAATAAGATGGCCAAGTAATTGCGTGTGGGTGAACAGCACTGCGATACTTGGCCAAGTTGAAGCGGTAATCTAGAGCCCACCGTCGGCTGTATGTCGTAAGAAGCCGCAAGGAAAATAAACTTTATAACCGCTAGGGCTGCAGAATCGAGAATGGCCGGATATCAGGCAGCACATATCAAAATAAAGGCAAAATACAATGTCTAACAACTGGATGTGTGAGTATTGTGTGTGGGGGATAAGAGCGGCTCCATATATGGCTACCAAGAGTTGTGAGCCGAGCTACCACCCTCTCTTTTCAGCACAGTCAGTCCACCCTAGAAGTATCTTGTCTGCACCAGTTGCTTCTGTTCCGGGGCAGCATTTTGTAGCTAACCTGTGCGTAATTTGCTCAAGCTCAACCAATTGGCTAGATACAGTTGTACTGAGTACTCGACCGCATTTCAGGTCCTTGACCGGTTGCGAGCCGCATATACAGTAAGCGACAACTTATATCGGCCATGTCCGGTGGATCAAAGACGCCTCCCCCACGATGCTGTGGCGCGGGGAAGCCTGCAATAACATATCGAGTATGCACACTTGTTAAACCGTCAGCCGGGGCATCAACCACACAATACGTCAACACCTGAAAGGGGGGGGAGGGGAGGGCTGGAAGTTTGGGGTAAACTGCGGGTATATTCCTAGTGGTGGCCCGGACCGGGACACGCAAGGTTTCCTCTTTTTTTCTTACTCACGATCAACTAGGCAAAGAACCTTTTTTGGACTGGTTCTTCCCCTGGCAAAAGCCCTTATTAGGGGGGGGAAGAGAGGACCTGACTAGCACTGTGCGGCGTCCGCCGATGACCGGCACTCGCCCGTTGGTGTCAGATAACCAATTGCCAGTAAGGAAACGCTGCTCTATCGCGCATATGCGCAACACTAGCCCAGGTTTACAAATGGATTGTTCAAATATAAAACTTGGGGGCTTCTGTGGCAATGCTGAAACGATATCGTCAAAGGACCAATATTTGATTGCCAAGAAGTCACAATTCGCATATTTATTGCTCAGTCTCCGCCCCGTCCAAAAAAATAAAAATCAACGAAAGCCGATTTCAATACTATAACCAATTCGTCATAAATCTACTACAATGGCAAAATACCTCGGCCTTCGAGGCCCATTACTGACCCAGGCCATCATCTGGCTGGTGGTGTGTCCAGCCTTTACCTGTTATGGCTACAATATCAGTGTCGCTGGCGGTCTCTTGACGCTCGAGTCATTTGTCGCCATGTTTCCATTGCTCGACACCATCCATACCACCGGGGCGCAGCAGTCGCACAATTCGACGATCCAAGGTAATTCGAGGGGGAGGGCCTAAGCTTTTTTTTTTGCCCGTTTGGCGGTTATGTGTTAATCAAGAAAATGCAGGCACCGTTCTTGCGCTCTTTACCGTCGGTGGCATCTTTGGCTCGCTGTCCTGCATCTACCTCGGCGATCGCCTCGGTCGAAAAAGGGTCATCCAGATTGCGTCCATGGTGGCCATCTTGGGCGCCGTGCTCATGGCCTCGTCGTTTCACCTGGCGCAGTTCATCGTGGCGCGACTGGTGCTTGGCCTCGGCACGGGCGGCTATCTCGCCACCGTGCCCGTCTGGCAAGCCGAGATTTCTCGCGCGAGCAAGCGCGGCGCCCACGTCGTCCTCGACGGCATTTTTGTCGGCGCCGGCATCTCTTTTGCGTTGTGGGTAGACTTTGGCTTCTTCTTCGTCACGGACAGCTCCGTGTCGTGGCGCTTTCCGCTGGCTTTGCAAATCCTGCTGCTCCTCTGCGTGGCCGGCTTCGTTTCGCTGTTTCCGGAATCCCCTCGATGGCTTGTCAAGCAAGACCGCATTGCAGAAGCCAAACAGGTGCTGTCTGCGCTGAATGACGATGACGCGGACTCCGAGGCCATTGCCAGTGAAGTACGAGAAATACAGCATTCGCTGTCCATCTGCGGTGCGCTGTCTTGGAAAGCCATGGGGACAATGGGAGAGCAGCGGCTCTTTCATCGTACGGTCCTCGCAGCTGCTGGCCAGACATTTCAGCAAATGTGCGGAATCAATCTCATTTCCATGTACGCGACGACAATCTTTGAGCAGTATCTCCATATAAACCCGACCAATTCTCGCATTCTCGCCGCATCAATGGCGCTGACCCAAATATTCGGTGGCTACTTGGCATTCTTCACCATTGACAGACTTGGCCGTCGATTTCTCATGCTTTCAAGCGCGACCGGCATGGGCATCGCCATGGCAATTCTTGCGGGCACCACGTCGGCGTCTACGAACAACGCTGCCCTCGTCGTCGCAGTCATTTGTCTCTTTGCGTTCCAATTCATCTACACGGTCGGATATTCTGGACTCACATTTCTCTACGCCACAGAGGTTGCACCGCTACAGCTGCGCGCCGCCATCAGCGCCGTTGCGACCGCCGCCGTGTGGACCTTTAACTTTTTGCTCGCCGAAGTGACTCCCATTGGCTTCAACACCATCTCCTATCGATACTACATTATTTTTGCCGTTTTGAATGCGGCCATTGTTCCTCTTGTCTACTTTTTCTTTCCCGAGACGAACGGCCGCTCGCTGGAGGAAATTGACGAGATTTTCCTGCAGTCCAAGTCCATCTGGGATCCGCCTCGACTGGCCCGCACCTTGCCGCGGATGACAACAGACAATGGGGTCACGGTGAGGTCTCTTTCGGGAGACGATGACAAGAGCCAAGATGTCAAATAATAAGGCAGATAGATGCCAAATAAAACCGGGGGGCCCATCATCTCACATGCATCATCGCAGTGGGGTTTGCTGGGGGGCGAGAGGGCTGGCTCTCGAGGGCTGATTGGGCTTCTAAATGCATCGGAATATTACTTTCCACATTATAGTATATCAAGACAAATGATAATGATTGTTACGACAGACTGAGACAATACCCCGTCACAGTGCAGTCTATGAAACTCCGCAGCACACAATTACTAAATTTGATTGATGTGCAGTCTTGGCCTTGACGAACCAGTATTTGCGTGCCCGCCAAGGCAAGGCAGCGAAGGCAACTTTCTTCCATTTTCGGCCTCGGAAGTTGTTAAACAAGTCCGTCTCGTACGGAAAATTGGCATTTTCAAAGCAAGTATTGCGCCGTTCACATGGTAAACAACGTCGGCGACGTTGGTGGTGGTGGGCCGGGCCCTCGCCGACGTCACAGTAGATGATCCCCTGCAGCATTACATGCAGTAAGAAGCTCCATCAACTCCGTCATTAAATATATAAAAGGCGTTCGGCCAGTCGCCTACCAGACCCGCATCGGATCTATATTAGCATTCTTAATTCGTGGCAAGAAATTTTTTGTCTGGCTTGCAATCGCTCGCAATCACTGTTCATCAAGAGATGGCTACCTCTACCACTGCCGGGGGAAACCAGTCCCTAGACCTGGAAATGAATCATTTAAAGACGTCACATCTCGCAAACGACTCTGTGGAATCGTTTGCGTGGGAAAAATTGGAGGTCCAAGTCAAAGACAGGGCGTCTCATGCCCCTCTGTCCATCCTGTCCCAGAGCTCCGGCTTCGTGCGCCCGGGCGAGATGCTCGCCATCATGGGCCCCAGCGGCTCAGGCAAGACGACTCTTCTCAATGCCTTGGCCCACCGCATTGCCGCTGCCGGATCTACCACCACTGGCGATATTCTAGTCAACGGACAGCCCGTCAACTTGAAGACTATCCGAGACTTGTCTGCCTATGTCGAGCAAGAAGACTCGTTGATTGGCAGCTTGACAGTAAAGGAAACCATGGTATTTGCAGCCAGACTCGCACTTCCAAGGTAAAAGTCATCGAGGTCATTATTTACATGTCACTTCCCACTGACTGAGCTGCAGTAAAACATCAAAGAAGGATGCTCTGCAACGTGTCGACGACCTCATCAACAGCTTTGGTCTTCACGCTCAGCGAGATACCATTGTTGGTACACCCATCAAAAGGGGACTTAGTGGCGGTCAGAAGAAGAGACTTGGTATCGCGAGCCGTCTTGTCACGAACCCCAAGATTTTGTTCCTTGACGAGCCCACGAGTGGCCTTGACTCTGCACTCAGCTTCGAGGTCTGCAGCTACATCAAGTCTATCGGGCGGCAGAATAACGTAGGTCGAGGATTATGTTTTTTTTCCTTCAGGTACTGTTGCAATTCTAACAGTTTTCAACAGCTCATAATTATCGCTTCGATTCATCAGCCCTCTTCCGCCACCTTTCGACAATTCGACAAGCTCTGCCTTCTCTCCGGCGGCAAGACATGCTATTACGGGCCCGTTTTCGACGCCTCCTCGTACTTTAACACGATTGGATACTCCATCCCACCCGAAACAAACGCGGCCGAGTTCTACCTCGACCTTATCAATACCGACCTGGACAAGGACGGTGAGATTTGCGCCAGGACCGACAAGATCTGTAAAACATGGGCAGCTTCAAGGCAGCGTGTAGATCTGGACACATCTGTGAGCAAAGCTCGACAACTGCAGCAAGTGAGCTCGCCTCTCAAACCTGAGAAGCCTGCGGCCTGGATGACACCACTTGTTCTGCTCCAGCGCTCATGGATCAAATCTTACCGAGACGTCATTACCTACGGTATTCGAATCGCAATGTATCTCGGCCTTGCTATTTTGATGGGCACCGTCTTTTTGCGTCTGAAAACCGAACAGCAGTATATCCAACCATACATCAATGCGCTATTCTTTGGTGGCGCATTCATGTCTTTCATGGCTGTCGCCTATGTGCCGGCGTTTTTGGAAGACTTGAGCACCTTTAAGCAAGAACGCGCCAATGGTCTCGTTGGGCCGCTCGGATTTCTGGTTGCCAATTTCTTGATTGGTCTGCCTTTTCTCTTCCTCATTGCCCTGCTCTTCTCAGCCGTCGAATATTGGCTATCGAATTTCCGGCCGGGCGGCTCTGCATTCTTCACGTGGGTACTATGGCTGTTTCTCGATCTCGTCGCCGCCGAGTCGCTCGTCGTCTTGGTCTCTTGCATTTTTGACATTTTTGTCGTGGCCCTGGCTGTCACTGCCTTTGCCAACGGCCTGTGGATGTGCGTCGACGGCTTCCTCGTTCCAATGAATATTCTCAACGTGTTTTGGAAATATGTTTTTCACTACATTGACTACCAGGCCTACGTATTTCAGGGTATGATGGTCAACGAGTTCAAGGATCGCGAGTATCGCTGCGCAGAGACATCGTCAGGCCAATATCAGTGCCAGTATCCGAGCGATCTCAACGCACAAGGTAAAATACGAGGCACAGACGTGTTGCGCCAGTTTAGCATTGAGACGGGGCTTGAAGGTACCTGGATCGGGATCATGATTGGCATCATTGCAGGGTACAGAGTGCTTGCATATCTTGTTCTGGTACTCCGAAAATAATAGAAGGTGCGTTATCGGAGCAGATCCCCTTTACGGACCATGGAATAGATTTTATTGATTATACCATAATAATATTTAATTTTAGAGCATAGACAAGTGTATTTACTATTAGTAATCATATAATTATGTCCTTTCAAAGAGCATTTAGACCTATGCAGCGGGGGGACAAACTAAATAGCCTAAAATAAGAATCCCTAAAGTAAGTCTACCTTGTTTTTATTATTTATTAATTCTAGAAAGTAGCGTTTAGTATAAAAAACTAACTTGGGATGATTCATGGCTAAATAATGCTTTCTGTCTTAACTATATATTCCATCTATTTTCTATCATTTCAGTATTATTCTAGGTGCTGGTTTTGGTGGAATATGAGGGTAGGCCAGCTTCTTTGTCCCTCTTGCCATTTAATCGGACATTTGCTGATTCCTTCTTATGACTATCAAATATGACTAGTTTATACGTATTTTCTTTTTGGAAAACTTATAGAATCCTTTTCCTGCCTTTATGACCTGTCAATGCGATTGGTGGCGGCGTCTCAACCGCTGACTAACACTGCCACCACTGCACCTTCATCGCCGGTGGCCGCGCTTGGGATTATCCATCAACACTGACAGTTACCCTCTTGCCGATTCCTCAGTTCTTTGGCTATATACGCAGAGCCTCACATATATAGCAAGCATCCCACGTGCAACGTCCCGACAGCTGCATGAGATACCGGCAGGTTGCAGGCTTGCCAAGGGAAACCAGCGCGAAAGTGCCCACCCGGTAAGAATGGTCCGGTTTCCCGGCAGGATCGAGTCGTATTGGGCACGGCAAGCTGGATAGATGGCAGTGTACTGTGGGTTATAAAACAATGACAAGGCTCCGGGCAATGACAAGGCTCTAGGCAATGGCAAGGCTCCAAGGGTGGCACATAGGCTGAGGCTGAAGCTGAGTGTGGACTGCTTAGAAGCCTGGTTAGACTTGGCCTAAATCCCCCCACAAACTACACGGCGGCCAGCTGTCGTGCAATGGCTACCAAATGTCAATCATGGAGCCTGACAATTCATTCTCTTTGCGATTAAGACAGTCAAACAGATCCCGTCCGAGATGAAGCCGCGACACGGGCGTTTGTGCAGCCGCTCGGCACGACGTCTCGTCAGATCGAACGGGCCCCCAAAGGAATATGCAGAGACCTCGGGTGGCTGCTGCTGAAAAATCTGATAACGCTCAGATATTAAATAGTCATACAGGTCAGAGGCCATGGTACGGCTGCTATTGGTGCTTGGCAGGCAGCCTGGATTGTTTTGCAGTACAGACAGCCTGGTTAGCTGCCATGTCATCACGGCGTAATATCTCGAACCATGCGGTTACTTGTCAGCACATACAGGTGTCCCCGGAGCTATTGACCTTTAGGTATTGGTCACTCCCGCTTCGAGTGCTATGGACCTCGGAGCCTAGTAGCCGTTGCATAAGTATTCTTATCAACGTCTTCCTGTAAAGTCTACTTCTCATCTTGATATCTGTATGTGCGTTATATTGTTCGCCGTTGCCTCCTCTCCAGGTCTCGTCCGCACACCATTAGCTGCGTCATGTTTGGTACATTGCATCAGAGGTCCGGCAATGAGGCAGAATTCATCGAGAGACCCCATGGGTCTTCCAATCTAGAAAGAAACTCGGCTTGTGATCGATGCAGAGCAAAAAAGGTATGCCCAAGCACACTTTCATACACACTATAAGGAGCGGATGCGCTGGTTCATCGAGTGTCCCACTGACAGATCTGCGCTACGTGCTCAGGTGAAATGCAACGGTACCCAGAATGGTTGCAGCCGATGCGAGTCCCTGGGAAAGAAGTGCAGATTCAGCGAGAAACCTACAAACAGGAAACCGTGCAGAGGCGACTTCAACCAAACCCAGCGGCAGCCTTCTATCCAATCTGTGCCTGACCCGTCATTTTCGTCTTGGTCGACCATTACTAACACAGAAAACGACAATGGCACCTCATCAGACGGCTGGTCTCATTACTTTGAGTCACACCCAGATGGTAAAACTGACAATGCCGTAAAGCGTCAACTGGAATCACGGGAGCAGCAGCCCAACCGCTCTACGAACGTGCAGACTACTCTTGACCCGTCTCATATCTCCGTTCTCGATCGAATGTCTACCGGCCAGTTCACTGGGCCTAACCCGTCGTCTTCACCGTTCGGAAATGATCGCAACACGCAATCTGAGCAGAGTCGACCTGCGACTGCCAGAAGCTCTGAAAACACATCACCGCAGTCGCTGCCTTTGAGCACGGGCTTTCCAGTATCACGGAGCGACCTCCAATTTTCTTTTCAGCCCCAGAGTTCCGAAATTCTCAAGACAGGCCCCAATGATGCCGGTACGGAATCGGAGACGCTCATCTTGGCCTCGTTGGCATTCTCGGCCGAAAGCTCCGCTACCACAGGTTGCTACTGCTTGGCCGCGACCGTCTTTGCCGTGGAAGAATTGGAAACTAGCTACATGAGCGGCAAACGCGCCGAGCTAGACTCTATCGTCGCGTGTCAAAAGCAGGCTATAGCGTGCTGTCGTTCGCTGATGAGGTGCGGCGTATGCATGGCCAGGAGAGACACTGTTGTTCTGTTGGTTCTGATGTCTGAAAAAGTTGTCATGGCTTGCGAGCGTATAAGTTTCCTGTTTCAAGCCAGAAACAATATTGGCTCGAGTGTTCCGGGGTTGCGCTCACCATTGGATCACGCTTCTCCTTACGGCAAAGGCAAAGGCTTAGGTCTTCTTACACCACCAGCATTCTCAATGGACGCTGCGCAACCCAGCCTGAGCGGCACCCCGGAGCCAATCGACACACCAAAAGGCTGGCAGGAGATTTTTCTCGGAGACTATGAAATCACATGCCCTCAGGAATGGCAGACGCTCATCCGCGCTATTATTCTGCTCCAGTTGACGTCGCTGACGGAGATGCTTGTGGACTTGAAGAGCGTTGGTAGCACGCTTCTGGGCGAAACGCAGATGCTCAGCCTGACTCGGGCAATTATGAAGCTTGGCGAAATTGAGGCGGCAATTTATACATTATAGAGCCAAGACCTGAGCCTGGATGTAGCCACAGTACGAATTGATTCATGGAGGCTAGAGGTTCTTTGTAGTACCGTTCCGTGCCGTGCCTGGACTTGCAAGACTTTATGCCGTCAGCGTCACTCAAAGCCCCATTTCATAACTCCTACATTGCTGTCTGGGCCTTGGTCTGCCGAGAATGTACTCAAACCTGGGGTTTCCAGCTCTCAACCTGCATTGTACGATGAGCCTCCGCCGAACAAGGGCTGGTTGCTCAAGCAGCATTCACCCTGCGTACATATCTAATACTAAGTTTAACTACAATGTGTGGAATGCGACCTAGTGAAACCTTATTTGGACACCCTTTGAGCCCAGCCTTCGCAGCGGTACGATGAGGTCATGAACCATCTTGACGTCTGACTCATCCGTCTCGTGGAGGCTGAACTCGGCACCGCCAGGGCGGAAAAGTGCGGCGAGAATAAAGTTAATCTCACAGTACGCGAGACTAATATGATACCGTCAGTGTCACTTTACGTTGTATCCGAAGCGCACAAGCTTGCGGGCAGATGAAGGGGGGCCAAGAATTGACTTACTGCATCCCGAGACAGTGCCGTGATCCTTTTGAAAATGGAACAAGGCTGTGCTGCATCTCGGGAGTGACGTTTTGCAGCCATCTCTCGGGCATGAATTTCTCTGGGCTGGGAAATATAGATGGATCGCGGTGCTGGAAGTAGGCTGACATGCCGACGGGCACGCCAGCCGGAATCACCCACTCCCTGAAAGCCAGAGGCTGAGACGGCGAGACGCGAGGACGACGGTGCATGGTGCCATAACTCAGACTATATGGTACAAAGCGATTAGCAAGACGTCAGCGCAGCATTGGCGGGGACAGGATGAGATACCGAAGACCCTCCTTGATTAATGCCTGCAGATATTCCACCTTTTCCAGCTCTGCCCAGGTCGGCTTCTTGTCCGGGTAGCCTTTCATCACTTCTGTCAAGTCTGTTGTCAGGCGTTCCTTGATGGCTGGGTCAGCCAAGATGTAGTAGCAGAGAAAGGCCAATGTCCCGGCTGTAGTCATGGTTCCGGCGCCAATGAGGACCTGCGCCTCCCTCGAGAGACGCTCCTCTGAAAGCTCAGATGGTGGGAGGTCACTATTCAGTAGATGTCGGAATAAAGTGTCCCGAGTGCCGCCCGTCAGTGTGCTTTTTAGCTCCATGGTGGACTTTTCCTTCTGCGCATCTCTAATATGGCCTTGACACATCTGAAGACGACACATGTCAGCACACGGAGGCTAGTCTTTTGAAGGAGCTTCAAGCATAGTTCATCTCACCAGCTTGAATTTGTTGAAGGTGTGAATGTTGCGACTGAGTTTTGTCATGATACGTTCCGGAACCAGGCGGATGAGACTGTCTTGTTTAGCAAACGAAAATCCATACGCCAAAATCTGACCAGGACTATGCTCACCGAATCAGCCAAGGTAGACCCATGAATAGCGGCAGCGACACGGCACCATCATGGAAAAGATCAAACCACTCTGGCGCAAACTCGGGATCCTCTACAAAGCTCGGCGGGTTGTCCATGCACAGCCGGCAGATCACGTCGCCCGAAAAGGCAGTAAAGGCATGGTCGAGCCGGACGACCCGGCCGCTTCCCCGAAAGGTCTCGAAGCGATGCACAATTAGCTTCTCGCACACCTCGGCCACCATGGGCTCCAGCTTGGACACTCCGCTGCGGGAAAAGTACGGGTCGAGCGGCCTTCTCCGCGCGCGGTGGAGGTGGTGGTCAATTGTCGCGAGATGCGATCCTTCAAAGTCGACGACGCCCTTGACGAAGCCTTCGTACCTGTCGGAAGGTCGGACGGACCCTATGACGTAGAGTTTGTCATAGTACGTGTTGTCTCGAATGGAAAGCTCGTCTGGGTTGATTCTCACAATCGGACCTATAATGCCCTACGAATTAGCCCGTTGGCACGTTCAAGTGGTTTTTCCTGGGGAAGGGTGGGGAAGGTAATATGTGCAATATGTGTAATATACCGTATTGGTCATGCATTCTCTCAATCTCGTATAGATATCTTCCCTTCTTGACGACATCATAGTAGACCTCGTACCAACTTGTTGCTGCGGCTAGCTTTGGCCCTGGAAACTTTGCAATGGGGGAGAGAAAGAGACGATGAAAAACGATAGCAACGATGTAGAACACACATATTCCAAGGGCGGTAATGGCCCATTGGAAAGCCTGTTTAGAAAATAAGAGCTCCATTTTACACAAAAGTAAGGTATTTTCCGGACACAGAGTGAAGTCAAATTGCTGCGTAGTATAAATTGACCAAAATTGACACTGAGTCTTTATTAAATGAATCCCGAAAAAAAAATAAGCAGCAACTACATCGCTCTCGAGATACTTGTTCCTGGAATCCCGTTTGCTACTCCAGCTGGTCTAAGACTCGGACGTTGTCCGGTGAGGCTCGGCTCGTTGCCCAATACAGCCACTCCCCGTTCAGCCTCCATCCTTCCACTAACGTGTAGGAAATATCAAGAAACAGGGCTGAAAGAAACAATCATCTAATTTACTTTATTGCTGACTATGGCAATATCAGCAGCGTCTCTATGGTGGCCAGAAAGGGTCATTTTTCCGGTCAGCCGAATGTCAGTAGCCGTAACAAACCATGGCAGCCTCTTCAAAGCACCCGATAAATATTACTTGCATAGAAATGTTTGATTAACGGTTAGTTACATTTGTTTGCAGCGACGAGAATTATATATTTGAAAGAAGAAAAATGGAGAATAGCACGAAGCGCAGTCTAGTCTTCGTACTTCAACGGCATACCTCCATCACAGGGGGACCATTTGCAATTATTGGGTCCAGAATAGATTAGAGCAAAAAAACTAGATATTTAGAATATTGGAATAGAGTGCCTTCTTTGTATCCCATAATGGCTGCCACGCTTCTTGTTGTATCGTCCGCTGGGGATAGATTGGTCGGGCTCGACCGAGTAACCGTGTCGGACTGGCAACTTTCCCGGATTAATGCTGAGGATTCAATGACTTCTCCATGCACTTGAAGGGGCTTGTCCCCATTCAGATGTACTCCGGACGCCAACAGCCTGGTGATACACACCAGAGGTCTCGATGATTCAAGGTTTGATCTATAAAGTACTCGTTCGACTGTTGGACAATGTATAGATGGGTCTCTTCAGCACCACTAAACTTCTACATGCTGGTCAAGACTCTGAATCAGATCAATAATCGTTGGAGTGATTTACTCTTTCTCGTTGTCGTTCATCTCATTCTGTTGTGCTCCTACGCACTAGTAGGATACACTTCGTCACTGTACACTGAAGAGCCAAAGCCTCCAACTCTGCCCTCCAACTCAACCAGGTGCAAGGACTGCGTGCAAAATGGACTACAAGTTCTCTACCTTGATCGACGCCTCTGTTCATGACAAGGAGGGTCTCTGCCCAGGCATCGATCTGCGCATACATGAGGCTGCCGACCTCGAAGAGGTCGGTGCATTCAGAGCCCAAGAAGACTGGCGTCGCCTTGTCGGGCCGCTCGAGAACCCCTACCGCGGCCTCTTGGGTCCGACGTTTAGTTTCATTGCTGTAACGGTACCTGGATGTCTCCCCGATAGATTGGAAATTATTGCCTATGCCCTCGAGGTCGGTTTCATACATGATGGTATGTGAAAACTCTGTCTGATTGTGAATCTTTGACATGGCTCATCAATTTAGATGTCATCGACAATGACATTCAGGACGCAGATCTAGGAGAAATGGGGGCGACGCTGCAAGATGTGGGTGAGCTCAAGGCAAAGAGCGCTTCTGGAAAGGCCAAAATCGCAGCTCAAATCATCCAGGAGATGATAGCCATTGACCCTGAGAGAGCCACGACTGTTGCCAAGAGCTGGGCATCGTGTGTTCAACACTCCAGCAGACGGCAGAAAGTCACTGACTTCAAGACCCTCGAAGAATATATCCCATATCGGGCCTTTGATGTTGGTTACATGTAAGTACCGATTCCAAGTCCCAAAGGCCACAATGTATTCAGACTGATACGATGCTTCCTAGGCTTTGGCACGGGCTTGTCACCTTTGGCTGCGCTCTCACCATCCCAGACGACGAAGCCGACCAAGTCGAGCAGTTGCTCATGCCTGCTCTAGCCACTGCCTCCCTCACAAATGACTTGTTCTCTTTTGAAAAGGAGCGCGACGATACCAACGTGCAGAACGGAGTCTTGGTCGTCATGAAAGAGCATGGCTGCACCGAAGAAGCAGCGAGAGAGATTTTGAAAGAGCGTATCCGGGTTGAGTGTGCCAAATACGTCCGCAATGTCAAGGACGTCAGCGCGCGCACAGATCTCTCTCTTGACACGAAGAAATACATTGAGACCATACAGTACACTCTGTCAGGCAACCTCGCTTGGAGCACACAGTGTCTTCGATACCACAAAAACATCAAGCCCAATGAGTCGCAGATGCTGCGGGCTACAGAGGGTGTGGCGAAACATCCCGCAACATGGGTACTCAAAGACACAGGTGAATGTCTTGCCGACAATATTCAATGCAATGGTCTCCTCAGTGAGCAACTTCCGATGATGAATATAACCATGAGGGAAAATGGCGATAGTGCCAACGGCGTCGATGACGCCAACATTGCCAACCGAGTCAATGGAGTCAATCATGGCAATGCTAACGGACTTGATGGTGCTAATCATCTAAACGGCATCGCTTGTTCCAAGGACTCGACTGATAGTCGTGAGGCCAATTTTATCAACGGCATCAACGGCAGAGACAACGCTAGCAGGGTCAATGGTTTCAACTATACCAACGGCGGAGATGGCGCTGACGGCGTCAATGGTTTCACTTGTACCAACGGCGGAGATGTCGCTGCCAAAGTCAATGGTGGCGATATTGCCCAGAATTCGGCAGTTTCTGATAAATCTATTACTGATTTGTCTGATCCCAAGAATCTCATGGCCATGGCCCTTGATCGAAATCTGACGGACCTGGACGATAGTGTATGTTGAGTCTGGGTTTGCCCGAGCCTCCGGTAGCAAAAGTGTTTCCTCGGCGGCAACTGACAATTTTAATAGGTCATTCTGCAACCTTATCACTACTTAAAGTCGCTCCCATCCAAGGGCATACGTGACCAGGCCATCGATGCTCTCAATAAATGGCTCGCTGTCCCTGCCGAATCCACAGTCAGAATCAAGAGCATCATTCAAATGTTGCATGGCGCATCTCTCATGTATGTATGCCTTTTTCAGCCCCAACTGAATCATCTGCCGTCGCCGCTTTGCAAGGCACTCTGCTTGGTCTTTTTTCAGGAGCTAACGTGGTTCAGGCTCGATGATATGCAAGACGCCTCTCCGCTCCGTCGTGGCAAGCCTTCCACCCACAGTATCTACGGCACTGCGCAGACAATCAACAGCGCGACATATCAATACATTCAAGCAACCACTGTGGCTTCCCAACTTGGCAATCCCGCTTGTCTTGCCATTTTCATCGAAGAGATGCAGCAGCTCCACGTGGGCCAGAGCTACGACCTGCACTGGACGGAGACTGCGCGATGCCCCTCGGTGCCAGAGTACCTGAAGATGGTGGACAAGAAGACGGGTGGCATGTTTCGCATGCTGACAAGGCTGATGCTTGCCGAGAGCCCGACCGGCGCGCAGATTACTGATGCTGATCTGAGCCGGTTCAGCTGTCTGATTGGACGCTTCTTCCAGATCCGGGATGACTATCAGAACCTGACGTCGGCCGACTATGCCCAGCAAAAGGGATTCGCGGAAGACTTGGACGAGGGAAAGTACTCGTTTGCGCTGATTCATTGTATCCAGACGCTGGGCGCGCACGCAAAGTTTGCGCAGGATGCTATGCATCTGCACGCTCTTCTCATGAAGCGGAGGGTCGAGGGAAAATTGAGTGTCGAGATGAAGAAGGAGATACTGGCCATGATGAACAAGGCAAAAAGTCTAAACTGCACGCTCAGTCTCTTGAGACAGCTGTTTGATGAGCTGGAGAGAGAAGTTGGTATTTTGGAGGGGAAATTTGGTCGAGATAATCTGTCTCTTAGAGTCATGTTGGAGATGATGAGGGTGTAGCTGCTAAGTAGTTACTCTGATCAGATAAATGATGATGAAATTTGAGCACTATTTATATGAGTAAATCAACTTTCCTTTTGTATTTTATTTCGTCTTCAATATCTGTATCACTTAGCCAAGTTTCACGTAAAAGTGCGATAAACGTGGACTTGTGGCTAACACACCACTTACTGGCTTATAAATTCCCAAGTTGAGGGTGCCACAACAAAGTCCCTTTAACACCAGCCGCATCATCTAGTAAATCAAAATATATTTCCATACATCTTTAATAACACTGGCGTGTAGGATATTCGACTCTCAATCCTTTTCCCATGCGTTCCTTGCCGAGTTGCATCACGCCAACGACGCCGTCTCTGCCGTCTTCGCTTCCGCTTCCACCAACCCACTCCTTTCACCGAGCATTACCAGCTCAGCACCTTTCTCTGCGCCAAACAGCTTGCTGTTGCCATTGTCAAAATGATATCCTGTTACGCTCACATCTCCACCACCGGCGAGGTAGTCTTCTGACTCGCCCACCACTGCCCCCGCCGCAAGCCAGCGCGCGGCGATAGCCTCACGCCTCTGCTTACACTCTTTGTTGAGCGCGGGTCAGTAGACTTTGTGTTCGTACTCGAAATTGAGCTGTCCCGGCCAATCGTCGCTCCAGAGCTGCTCGATAGGCACGTGTTGCGCGGTGTCATTGTCATATTTGAACTTGTCGCGGGTGGTGGGATCCATGAACACGGAGATGATCTTTAAAAAAGCACGTATGATCCAATGAACTAGACAAATATTTATTAGAAAAACTGGAATATCTTTTTGATGTTGGTACTGCTGAAGCAGCGCACGTACCGTTTATCATGAGGACCATGCCCAGGCGCTCCGGGTAGTGATTCTGTAGCAAGGACAAAATCTCGCGGGCCATTGAAACCGGTATAGTTGTATCTTGTCTCTCTTTACTTGGCCTAAAGTTGATCATTAAGACAAGAGACTCGACCCCAGGAGGCATCATATCTATCATCCTCTCCAGCATGTAGAATAAATGCTGGATTTGCCGTGGGCTCGGGTCTGTATTCTGTCGGCCTGGACTTAGATATTGACAAGGACGCCCCAGCTTGTCATACCCTAGGATAATTTGCTTGCCCGTCTCTTGTTCAGGCGAGAGAAATTCAGGTGTCAAGTCGTCCAGGCCATATTCGCGGCGCCAGACGAGGGTCGCCTGGATGCGTTTGACAGCCTCGTCGATTGACCATTTCGTTGCGCGCAGGTAGCGTAAAAGGCACTCACGAGTGAGCCAGACACGCTCGCGACTTGAGATAGGGCCTGACTTGCTGAAATCATTATCGCAAGTGATTATTGTCCACGACATGACCTCAGTCAGGAGTGTCTTGTACTTGACTTCCTGGTCGGGGCTCAGCTTGGGTCGTGGGTACGGCTTGCTGTCTGGCGTGGGTGCTAGGAGCGCCGTTCTCCTTGGCTCTAAAGTGCTAGAATCACTAAATTGAGATTCCATGATATGTTCTGGGTGCAAAATTTTCGAAAAGGCTCTCTATGGACTCGGCACGGGACTATTTGTGATGTCGAGTAATCTGGGCGTATATAGGCCACTCTAGGTTGCCGACAAGCAAAGGGACGGTGTGATTTCCAATCAAGTCAAAGATGGGTGCGGATGGAAGCATGGGGAGGCCAATAGGTCTGAATCGGCAGCTATCAGTTCTGTGTGAGACTGGGATGCGGGCATCTTCTTGCGACACCCTTGTGAGTCAAGGCAGCCCGAATTGGGCTCACGCCGGGCAAAACGTCCCAAAGTCGGCGGCTTCCCAGACGGTTCATCGCGTTTGCAAACAAAAAGATGATACATAAATTATATTTACTTGCTAGGCTAGCGTGAAAGTTGGTACCATATAGAGACAAGCATCCGGAGCCAAGACCGGTGACAGGCCGTCCTGCCGTAGTTACTGAAAGTAGACGGCTACCGGCGGGCGGCGGGGAGCTTCCGCAATAGGGCGATTTCCCGGATCATGTCACTTTATTATAATTACGGTAGGATTATATCCGCATCAACTTAGTCTCAAAAGACGGTGATGGACAATGCGATGAAAAATGGCGTGGGAGGCAGCCATTTGGACAGAGGCTTTGACTAGTAATTCGACAACAAACAGCAGATGATTGCAATCACTGACTCAAATCCAATACTGAATAATCTACAGATCACTAAAGGGTCATATCCGGGTATAGTAGACTCGCACTCTTTAAACTTCAAACCTCCAACCACAGATCCGTATCATCTCCTCTTACATTTCGCCACCATTCACTCTGGCGCACAAGCTCTCCTTCATCGCCACCAAGAAGCGTAAAGTACTTGCGTAAAAACCACGTTCTGGCTTCCCAGCTTCTACTCTCCCAGGGTGTCCCCGTGGAGGCGTCGCCGGTCGCCGAGTCTGTAGCGCTCCTTTGGTCCGCAGTTCCTCCCCAGCAGACCAGGCCGTCAATCAAGTCGTGATAGAACTCTGTGAGATTGATTGCTTCGCCGCTGTTGATGACATTGCGCCTGAGAGTGGGAAAAGGCAAGACGTCGATAAAGGCTGCGTGCTGGCAGATGATTTGCTCCCGTATCGGCCGCATGTCAGGCTTTAGAGACTTGAAAATGGTTTGCACCGTCTTGACGACGGCGTCAGCTCTGGTGCCGTTTGTAATCTCGCCGGTGGGTCGGAAGAAGGGAGAAGTGGCCTTGTCGACACACATCATATCCTTTGTTATGCCAATGTGCAAGCAGAGAGACGCCATGGCCTCGACGATGCATATTCGCTCAACACGAAGAGTATGGGCATAGAGGTCGACCGAACGCGAGCTGTGACTGACGGTATCTGCGTCTAGTTCTAGGTATGCCCTCGGTCGTGATGAGGTCACTTGAACGTGCGGGCAAAGGCAGCCGCAGTCGACGAAGCCAGGCCAGTTTGGTGGGCTGGGCGATGGGCCTCCATTGTAGTGAATATTGGAGGGGTCGATGGAAGCATTGAGATCCCAGGTATAGCCGTCCAATGCTGCGTCTGGGCTTATCGAGGTTGGAGGATAGACGTCGAGCGCGTCGGCAGGGGACCCGTTGGCGGTGGCAGCGGCGCCGTTGAGGCCTTGCTCATCGTTTCGGTAGAAGCCCAACTGTGTGTCGCCTGCGACATTGAACGGCGCGACGGGAGATGAGCTGGGTCCGCTTCTGTACAGCATCGACACTCCCACACTTTCAGAAAGCGAGGCTGCTAACGTCTCGAGATCATCGAGGCGGGCCTTGCGCTTCTCTCCTAACCTCAACGGATCAGCAGTCGAAAACTTGGGATACGAGGGGGATGAAGGGGATGACGCAACCACGTACGATACTTTCTCTGCGCTTGGATATTCTGCTGGCGTCTCCTTTCGGCATCGCGGCGCACTGGCTTTCGTTTCGCCGGCTTGCCGCTGCCGCCATGACAGGGAGTCTCTTGTGGCGTGGGAAGATTCTCCAAAGTCGGGGCCGGCGTCATCTTGATCTTGGAGTCTGGGGGGCCTGCAAAATTGGGGGGCATCAGGATGTGGCTTACGTTCTCGAAAAGAGCCGAGAATCCGCATAGGTTGCGTCACAAATTAGTCAGGACAGGCAAATAATGTTGAAATGGCTGACGAGAGCGCCGTTTGTGTTCGTGTCACAGTTAGGCAGGCGACCGACACAGGGCGCAGATACCCCCCCCCCCCCCACCTCTCTTTCAACCCATCACATGATCCAGCCTTACTTCAACAAAGAACCCGACCAAATGTTTGCCTACTGGGGAATCGCCAGTTTGAGCCAGTCGCCGATCGGATACTAGCCAGCTTTGGGCGCGAAGGGTGAGAAGGCTGCCAGCCTTGCCAGAGCTTGCCCTCGGCATGAGACTGAATCGAGGAAACAACACTGCAAGGCAGGATGTGGTTCTCAGTCATGAAGGATGATCTCGGTCAGGTCTTCCAATATTCAGTCCCGGCTTGTCTCGGGCTGAGAAACGCAAAGCTGCCTATTTTATAGTTTCCGACATCTATTAAAGGTGCAACAACTGTCTGCTCTTGCTTAGCCCCCATTCTCCGCAAGTATCAACTTCGTCTTTCCGACCCCCTCCCTTGACGATGCATTCAATCAACGTCAGCTTCGTTTCAACCCTTGTCGCCGCTCTCGCAGCCACTGTGACCGCAGAAAATGATGCTTCGCAGTTTGACGCGAAACATTTCAATTCTGGTGATATAATCCAGCGAGATGTGGCCATCATTGGTGGCGGAGCTGCGGGCACCTATTCGGCCATTAGCCTCAAGGACAAAGGCAAATCAGTCATTGTTATTGAAAAAAAGGACAGATTGGGAGGTCACACCGAAACATACATTGATCCCGCCACTGGCACGCCCATGGACCTCGGAGTCATGATCTGGCACAACATCTCAGTGGTCAACGACTACTTTGGGCGGTTCGGGATTCCCCTCGCCAAGGCTGGGGCCTTTTTTACGTCGTCGGAATTTTTCGACTTTCGAACCGGCAAAGAAATCAAAAGGTCATGGAATCCGACCGACGCACAGGTCTTGGCCGCATTTGCTGCATATTCGGAGCAGCGTGACAAGTATCCCAAACTCATCAATGGAACATTCTTGCCCAGTCCAGTACCAGAGGATCTTTACATGCCGTTTGGAGACTTTGTGAAAAAGTACAAAGTCGAGGCAGCCGTCACAAACATGTTCAACTATAATCCGGGCGTGGGAAACATTTTGAAGAATCCAACCGTCGAGCAGTATCGCTACTGGGGGTATAACATGGTGCATTCGCGTCTCACCGGCTTTCTGACAACGGCCCGTCACAACAGCAGCGAGCTGTATACCAAAGCTGGGGATGAGTTGACCGCATCCTCGAGTCTCTTGTTGAATTCGCAGGTATCCGCAGCGCTTCGAGGAGAAGGGAAGACGGGTGTGCTGCTCGTGGTCTCGACGCCCTCGGGCAAGAAGCTCGTCGTGGCAAAGAAGCTCCTGGTCGCCATACCCCCGAAACTAGACTTTATGGGCCCGCTGGATCTTGATCACAGAGAAAGAAATCTGTTTGGCAAGTTCATCAGCACTGGATATTATGTTGGCATCGTCAAGAACGCTGGCTTCTACAGCAATGCTAGCATCACAAATGCGATACAGGACGCCGAATACAACTTGCCCCAGCTCCCCGCGGCGTACAGCTTCGCCCCTGCGCCGCTTCCTGGACATCAAATGGTTACTTACGCCACGCCGCAAGGTCACAAATCTCTCCCAATGTCCGACGACAAGGTCAAGGCGGACATTATCAGCACGATCAAGAGACTGCAGCGTCAGAACCCTGGCAAATTCAAGCCCCAAGGAGAGCCCGAATTCGTTGATTTTAGATCCCATGCTCCATATGTTCTCCAGGTCAGCGCCAGAGACATCAAGGACGAGTTTTACAAGAAGCTTTACGCGCTGCAAGGCCTCAGGAACACGTACTGGACAGGAGCAGCATGGAAGGCGCAAGATAGCAGTTTGCTTTGGAAATTCTCCGAGGAAATTGTGCTGCCACCATTGATTGCTGGTTTGTAAAGTTTAGGCGGGCCACTGGAAGCGGCTTCACTGAGGATTCATCTGATCTAGTACTGTCAATCTAATTTAGCAGTGAGAAAAGCATGGACGTGGACTGCATGGGTACAAGAGCGACATGTATGTCCGTGGCTAAGTAGCTAAAAAGACGACTATTAGACAAGTACCGCTTGCAGCTAAATTGACTAGTTGATGGTGAAATGAAATGCATCTAGAGTGTTTGTATCAAGTCCACAATTCAACTTATTCACTAATTTCTTGAAAGTTAAAGGAGACTTACAAGTTATTCAGTACTGCTGTGGATAGCAATGTGCGCCATGTGTAGTGAATTGACTTTGTGACGAAATAATTAAATCTAGATGCCATAATACAAAGAGAGTTTTTATAGTAAAACACGACAATAAGAGAGAAAAGGGAGCGACTTCCAGCAACTCTAAGCGACCGCGACCGCGACTGCGGATTTTCGATTCCGGCTCCTAGTCCACCTTCTTCTTACTAGGAGCCTTGGGGACACGCACCCACCAGTACAAGCCACACGCAGCAAAGATATTGAAGATAATGAATGCCCAAATGATACCAAAGTTGCGCCAAATCTGTGAATAATCAGACGAGACCGAGGTAAGGAACACATTCGTGTCCTGGATGGGACAAAACTCGCACGCCTCGACCGCCGAGGGGTCTTTCACATAGCCTCCCGCCATGCTCATGTAGGGCTTCATGTACTCGCCACAGGTGCCATTGAACGGATCAAAGCGCAAATACTCATTTGTCGCGCATTGAACTTTGGTGTTGGCTATGCCAGCAGACAAAAGGCCGCTGACAATGTAGGTGAATGGCGAGACGCGGTACATGAAGATCCAGAAACGCGGAAACTGGGCGGGGGTGGCGAGAACGCCGCAGAATAAGAGACAGAGCATGAATAGCATGTTGCCCGTGTTGCCTGCATTCTCGGCCGAGTCAAAGGCGGCAATCATAAAGTGCGCAAAGGTGGAAGAAAAGAGGAGGAAGCTCCAGACAAACAGCCACATTTGGGCCCCGCGAAGGACGACCGAGTCGGTGGGCTCGGCGTTGCGGTACAGGCCAATGGGGTAGTACCAGCAGGCAAAGAGGAAGAAGGACACGACCGTGTTCCAGGGGAGCTCGACGACAATGTTGGAAATCATAAAGACGCCCCAAGAGTAGGCTTTCGAGGGACGCTCGCGGGCCTCGTACAGGTTGCGCTGCGAGACAAAGTGCGGCATGATTTGCTGGATGAATTGGCCAAAGAGTGTCAGAAGCATAAAGATGGAAAACATTTGGTTTTGAAGACCCTGTTGAGTGTTGGGCGTTTTGTACAGGGAGAAGCCGATAAAGAGGGCCGAGGCAACGCAGAGAGCCACCTTGGAGTAAATATACGTAGGGGAGCGCCAGATTTGCTGAAAGACGCGGAGCTGGACTTCTCGGAGCTGCGAGAGAAAAGGGACAGCGAACTCCTGATACATCGTCTCGTCCTCGGGAGACTTTGACTCTGATTTATCCTTGTGGGCATGGGCCAGTTGGGGTCGTTCAGCTTTCAGCTGCGCGAGATGTTGCTGGACGTGGTGATACTCGGCAGAATTGCGCCAAACGCTGAACCAATCAATGTCCGTGTGGGATCCCGGCGCAGCTCCAATCACATCCAGCATCCATTCCGCGGGATTGGCCGCCGGCGGGCAAGGGTGTCCTCCATTGCGGACAAAGTAGTCAATCAGTGTCTGCGAGTTCCGTCCCACGTCTCCGTAGTAGACGGTCTGGCCGCCGCTCTTGAGGAGCAGCAGGCGATCGAAGCGCTGAAACAGCATGGCCGAGGGCTGGTGAATGGTGCACAGGATGGCCTGGCCGTTTCGCTTGAGCTTGTCGAGGAGATCGAGAATGGCCCACGACGTCTGCGAGTCAAGCCCCGAGGTCGGCTCGTCGAGGAACAGGAGCAGCTCTGGCTTGGCGGCGAGCTCGACGCCAATGGTCAGACGCTTGCGCTGCTCCACGTTGAGGCCTTCGCCGGGCACGCCGACGGCGGCGTCCGCAAACTCGGTCATGTCGAGGAGCTTGATGACCTCGGTGACGTAGTCAATCTTTTCCTGTCGGGGGATGTGGGCTGGCTGGCGCAGAAGCGCAGAAAACGTGAGGGCTTCGCGAACGGTCGCGGTGCTCAGATGCAAATCTTGCTGCTGGGCATAGCCAGTCTTGCGCTGGAAGGAGGAGTTGCGCAGCTCTCCGTCGACGAGCATCTCGCCGGTGATGACGCCAATGGTTGTGCGACTGGCCAGGACATCCAGCAGCGTGGTTTTGCCCGCGCCAGAAACACCCATCAGGGCGGTCAAGGTGCCAGGCTTTACCCAGCCGTCGACGTGGTCCAGGATCCGGCGATTCTCCTTGCCGATTTTAATGTCAAAGCAGACATTGTTCCAGTGAAAGATGGCGGTTTGGTGGGCAATCATGGCAGTGTCGTCGGATCGAGGCTTCTCCACGGTGATGCTGCGGTCACTGCCATTCTCCAGATCCTGCTTGCTGCGAGCCAAGGGTCCACGGCCGCGACGAAAGACGAGGATCTCGCCTTTGGACTTTTTCTCAGTGACAAACTCGGTGGCAATGAGATAGACACTTGTGAGAATAACCATGAATGCAAAGATGATGCCAATGTTTCTCCATTTGTATTCCGCATGGTAGTGGTACGCCGACTCCATGTAGTTGTCACCACGCACGTAGGCATTTCCGGGAATCGATCCAACCGTGGAGCAGACCGTGTTGGAAGCCCCGACTTGGGCGTACCTTGGGCCCGCGGGCACATAGTTGACGCAGGGAAAGTCACGGTTGTGAAACTCGTTGATCATCAGAGATTCAAAGCCGTAGCTGATGGGATTGATGTATCCGATCCATCGCGCCCATCCACGCATGTAACTGACTGGTATGGCAAAACCAGCATACATGGCAAGCCCGAGGATCATGACAGCCGAAGGTGCCAATGCTTCAACAAGAGTCCGAGACAGCGATGCAATGGATCGGAAAAAGGACGACATTGTGAGGGTGAGTATAAAAGATGCAAAGACAAAGAAGAAGAATGAACCTGCGTCTCGTCGCAGGTTGGTCATGAAATACAAGACGGTGTTGAAGAAGATGGTATTGAGGACCTTGTAGGGTAGATCCATCAGCATGGATGCAAAAGCTTCAGCCGAGGGGTGGTAGAGGGCATATCGAGAGTGCTTCTCTACAATGGAGCGTTGTGCGTAGAGAGTCAGCATTTCCAGACCAGAACCGAGAGCGTTGATGAGGACCGCAAAGAAGAGGAGGGCGCAGCGCTGGTAAAAGCTACTGGTGTCGGGCTTGAGATTGTAAAAGACGCTAGCAATGACGAGGGCCATGACGGAATTGCCAAACAAGGAGGAAATGGTGATGCTGGGATCGGCCTTCAACCTCTTGAAGCTGCGCCACAGGCACAATTCCACCTGCTGCTTGTAGGAAAGCGTAAAAGGCGACGTGACACGCTGGACCTTGGCTTGCTGGGCTCTCCGCGACTCCTTGAACTTGTCGAGATGCGGCCCGCCAACCGGATACGTGGCATTATAGGCCGCAATGTCGTCGAGAAGCCGTGCTCGCTCCTTGGAAGCCTTCCACCGGGCGGCAAACTCGACCGCCGTCCGCGGCACGCGGTTCCCCCATCCCGGCTGCACCACGCGCTCCAGGTCGCTGGTCATGGAGGTGAGGAAGTCGGCGTCGGTCTGGCGGTCCGGACACACAAAGCCCATGTCGGTAAAGTACGTCTTGGCGGCCTTTGTCGGGCCAAAGTAAATCTGCCAGCCCTCGTACAGCACCAGCACCTTGTCGAAGCAGTCGTACGCGGCCTGGGGCGCCTGGTAGATGGCGACGCAGGCCGTCGTGTCGTAGATATCCGCCTGCATGCGCAGCGTCTTGCAAAACTCGACGGCGTTGGCGCTGTCGAGGCCGCGCGTCGAATTGTCCCAGCACTGCAGCGGCGCCGACGTCAGGCAGGCCTCGGCAATGGTGACGCGCTTGCGCTCGCCGCCCGACACGCCGCGCACAAAGTCGTTGCCGACAATGGTGTTGCGCGTGTGGCTGATGCCCAGGCTGGCCATGATGACGTCGCGCGTGTGCGCCGCGTACTCGTTGACCGTCGCGCCGCCGGGGATGTGGCGTGGGACGCGCGCCCGGGCGGCAAAGAAGAGCGTGTCGCCCACGGTGAGCTTGGGGAAGTGCACGTCCACCTCGGCCGTGTAGATGGCTTCGCCTCGAAACTCCTTTGCCATTTGCTGTGCGCTTATACCTAGAGAGAGAGAGACGGGTTAGCAAGGATTCTAGGGTTCGACAGCTACCAGTGTGTTGGCGATGGCGACATACCTTGGTAGTTGACGCTCGAGCTCTTGTCTACGTAGAAGCCGTGTGTCTCTCCCGCAATCGTCTTGAGAAAGGTCGAGCACCCCGATCCCGGTGGTCCAAGGACAACGAGCATCTCACCAGCCTCCACCACTCCGTCCAGGTTCTGGAGAATGTCGATTCGGCGCTGCCGCTGGCCCAAGGCCTTTTTGGCCAGCCCGACAGCCTCTAGCCACACATTGCCGACCGTCTTTTGGTAGTCCGTGTCGGAGCCGAAGCCGTAGGCATTGAGGTTGCTAAAGGCAACGCCCGCGGTACGGAGAGGGTGTGCCTGACCGTCCGAGGTGTGCATCTGGAGCATGGCCCTGCACCATGCGCGGGCTTCGAAATTCTCGCCGTTGGGATCGAGACGAGACCCTGGCTCGGCAGCAAAGGGATTCAGGCCATTGGTGGAACCCGTGCTTTTTCCCGAAAACTGCCGGGCCAGTGTTTGAACTTTTTCTTCTCTGCTCTCCTCCAAGTCAGAGATTCCTTCCTTGGAGCTTCCAGGCTCAGAGTCTTGGTGCGGCAGGTGTAGTGTTGTGCCATTGTCGCGGCCAGCATGCGCCGCAAAGTTGGGCGTGACGCTCATCTATGCTACTTTCTGTCGTGTCAAAACGGCAAAACGGCAAACAGAGCATCAATCAAGCGTATCAAGTGTTGTGAAGAATTCGAGAGCGTTGTGCTGCTGGGATGATGAAAGATGGTTTGTTGGAAGCACGGGGCCCGAGGTAGGCTAGATAAAGGAGCAAAGAAGCATTCTTGAGCACCCTTGGATTCATTCTGGATCACATAAGATGAGATTCCATAGATGGCTCACGCGAATCGACGGGCGTAATGGGCTCAGCCATGTAGCCTTGGAGCGCAGATTGCAGCATCAGCCATGTTTAAGTGGTCAACGTCAGCCACGTCCAAGTGGCTACCGTCAGCCATTTTGAAACTTGACAGATGGCCACCAGCGCTCGCTTGGGCGCATCTCGATTAATATGATCAACTAGCTTATAAGTTAAGGGGTTACTCTTGTTCCTGGCTCCGGCTTTAATCGTAAAGCCTGAAGCCATCTCCTGGCTTGCCCGTTGAAGGACTTGTCCACGCCCGCTCCACGACCGACCCCCAAAAATGGTGAAAAAAATACATGGCTGATCCACGGCCACCACCATCATACTGAGAAATTATTTTCACTATAGGTCTATTTAGTAAATCAAGTATAATGTCTAGTTTTTACCAAATCTTTGTTACTTTCCTTAGACGTAGTTATCAGCATAACTGTTCAGGCGCTGCTGATGGCCGACTAGTAGACCGGCCATGATTTCTCGCCCCCAAAGGGCGACCGCACTGCCTGACAACCTGCTTCATCTGCGACGAGCCCCGGCATCACGACCATCAAGGTGGGAGACCACTTTCCGGGTCCATGGTGCTCCTCTTACATCTGACACCTATTTCTGGCCGATACCTTTGTGCTGACGCTAGCCGGTGTGGGCAACTATGAGAACGACGACCTGCTAATTGCAGCCTGTTGGCTCTGATGTGGGCAGCCATGTCCCGATACAGCTTTTCTGCGGCACTGGCAGCTTTGAGGAACGCCATCATTCCCGCGCCAAGCTGGTAGGTATCTGTGTACATGGTGCCTGACTTTTGCGAGCCACTTCTAAGACACTCCGTAGCAAGGCTTCTCATGACTTTGCCGCTTGAACCTGAAGACGCCAATTCAATGCCCGGACACGCAGAAGAAGAGTCATCTTGGAACAAAACAAGCATTGGGCTGCTCTTGGGACCACTCTATCCTGTAACCGGTGACGATCGTTTTTATAAAGTCGTGCAAGAGCTGCAGATGCAAGAGCCACCTTGTGCTAAGCTCAGGAACCACTTCTTCCCCTTTTCTGCCATTTCTCTTCTTTTGCATTTCTTCCCATTTTCTCTTTCCTTGACTTCATTTACTTTCTCTTACTCCTTCGTCATGACCGCTGCGCTAGGCCTCTTTTTCTCCTCGCTTCGCTCGACATCCGCCGTAGAAGCATTCGACTACGCTTCGCTCGTCGACGAACCAAGTCAAAGGATCAACAGGACCATCGGATGCTTTGCCACCGAACAACTCTTCACCATGTCTCTCGTTTACAACATCACCAACCATCATCCTCGCTTGCTGATGTGTCCATTGTTGCGGCTACGCTTAGTTGTTTGAGCACTGCGTTGGTCGCTAGATAATACCGTGACAGCGGCAGAATACCTACCCAGCACCCGGCCTAGCACTCAGTGCTCTTTTCTATTCACCCGGAAAATATGTTTTTATGCATCATGTGCATTCTCGTGCTCTACACGCGAACCCTGTCCGATCTCGGTACTTTGTGCAAGACCTGCGTCAGCACCCTGCAGCCACCTTGGGCAGCGTCGACCCTTTCGGACGGCCACACCTGAAAGTTTCAAGTAGGTCAGGCTGAACCTTGACAAAGGTTCCCCTCTTCTTTCACATTCTTGTGCAACAGTGGTGTTCCCTTGCGGCGACTGCTCGAGGTCGCTACCAAAAGATGACCAACCTGTGTTGCGGCTTGTTCGGCCGCTCGTGCGACAAGCAAGACGAGCCCGCCGATAACAACGCACCGAGGCCGACCGCTCAGCGCGCAGAGTCTGCGGCGACGAAATCGACGGCGCCATGCATGAGAGATCGCGACCGTAATCAGATGCCAAGGCTGCCCTACGACCCGACTCAGCCTTTGCCTATCACCGAAGCTCCAGAGAAACCTGGCGAGCTCGCTGATACATCCAGCTTCTGCTCTGTCGTCAAAAACTCCGATCCAGCGAGTTCAAATTTCCATGACGTGGTCCCGTCTCTGCCTGCACCTGACGCTGCTGTCAGGCAGCCTTGCAGCGACATCGACGCGTCTCTGGCGCAGCCGCCACCTACTCTACAGGCGACCGCTAATAAAGCGGGCGGAGCAGGTGATGATGCAGCCCCCAAGACGGCCGACGAGCCTTCATCATCTTCAGCTGCCACCAGCGCCGAAGCTCTCTGGCGCGATGCGTATCGGCAGCTCTCTGAAACAGAGGAGGACATTATCAAAAGCTATGAAAAGAATGTGCACAGATATCTCTCAAGTACCAGAGCCACCACCGGCGAGTTGGCAGCGATCCAACAGCCCGTCGTCGACCTGTCGAGTCCAGCGGGCGTCGCAGCGGTCGTCACGGCGCTCAAGAACCGCCGCGAGGAGAAGCAACTCAAAGTCACGATCCGGTGCAAGAAGTACCTTGTTCGGGAGCAAGTGGAAAAGATGATCAAAGTAGTGAAGCTGGCGGATGGCGGCGTCAAAGCCGCTGTCAGCAGTCAACCCTACGCGGCGCTTGGCTGGTCAATTCTGTCCGCCATTATTCCGGTAAGTTGACTCGTTATTGACCCCCAGTTGTTTGACCGTAATTCTTTCCGGTTTCCTTCTTTTCGCCCCAGATTGCTCATTTTCCCCATCAAGTCATTGCTATGTTACATTGGAGCAGCAGCTAACAAAATTCAGCTGCTCCAGAGCAGCTTTGACAGTAATGCGGCTATGATCAAGGGCCTTGCCACTATCGCCGAGCTTATACACTACTGGAGAAACTTTGAGACCCTTTATTTGCCGAGCATGTCGTCCGAGGCCTACAAATCACTCTGCAGTCCATTATCTAACCTATACGCAAATATGCTCAAGTATCAATTCACCGTCGTCAATCACCTTTCCAAGAACCAGGCTTCTCGTGGCGGCAGTGCTCTACTCGTTGCCAACGACTGGAAAGACATGGAAGAGGCTATTTCCGCCATGGATGAGCGTTGCCGTTTGCATATTGACGCGTTTCAAGAGTCGCAAATCAAGAACCTTGTTGAAGAAGAGGGTCGCAAATTAGATGGCCTTTGCCGCGTGACAGAGGAGAGCTCTGACAAGATCGCTCACATCTTGTTGGAGAATAGACAGCAGGAAATAGAGGATGATCTGTTCAGAGCGCTCAAAACGGCAGCGGGAGACTATGTCAGCGGTAAAGACATCAACACCAAACCAGTCCCCGGAACGTGCGTCTGGTTCTTCAATGGTGATGCCTTTGAGCAGTGGCACGACGGCCACGCGTCCGGCATATTTTGGGTCACCGCAGGCCCTGGTTGTGGCAAGTCTGTTCTCGCAAAAGCCATGATTGACGCGAACCTGAACAGCACTCTTGTGACAGTAAACTTGTCGGCAGATACATTCAAAACGCGAGAGATGCACGTATGCTACTTCTTCTTCAAGGAGGGCGAGGCCAAGCGCACAACAGTCACGGCCGCGCTTTCTGCGATGCTTCATCAGCTACTAACAGATCAGGCCCCAGCGGGTGCCATGGACGCAGCCATCACCGAGTATCGAAAGCACGGGCCGCCCATGACCGAAAGCCCTAGTGTTCTATGGAGTGTTCTCAAGAGCTGCGCTCAAGCTGTTCCTCACAGAGACATTGTTTGTGTACTGGATGCCCTTGATGAGTCCAAGGGCGCGGACCGCGAATGGCTTGTTCAAGAACTCTACACCTTTTATGACGACCCCTCGCCCTCGGCAAAGAATCTCAAGTTCTTCATTACGAGTAGGCCATACGATGACATTGAGCTCCTGTTCCGGGATCTGTCGAAAACAGTGCACTATTTTCGTTTTGAGGCCGACGACCATCTTGACGATATTGCCTACGACATTGACCTTGTTATTGACAGATACGTGCAGAGCTTCAGCATTGATCTGGACGAGGGGGATCTTGCAAAGTTTGCCGAAAGCTTGAAAAGTAAACGCAACAAAACCTATCTGTGGCTGTGCTTGACTATGGACATCATCAAGCACAGCCCGAGCCGTTATAGCAGCCGCGCGCAGCTTGAAGCCTTGGTGGGGCGGATTCCTGACGCCTTGGCCGATGCCTATGAGTCGATCCTGAGCAGAACTGAGGATCAAGAGATGGCTGAAGCAATATTGGGCATGGTTCTCGCGGCGAAGCGGCCGTTGACGGTCGAGGAAGCCAACCACGCTCTCGCATATGCCCTGGCCGATGCCGACGCCGAGGCGAACCCCAAGCCGTGGCGCGGCGATATCAAATCAAAAATCATAAATATATGCGGACTCATCATCACCATATATCAAGAAAGATTGCACTTTATCCACTTGACCGCGCGGGAATTCCTTGTGCAGCCGCGAAAGCTAAAGCCTGCTGGAAAGGCAAGGACCTGGGAGGGTCGATTCGCCGATGCTGGGCTGACGCACGGCATGCTTGCCAAAGTTTGCATGCATTTCTTGTTGTCCCATCCAGAGGAGAACTTTGAATCATACGAAAAGGAATTATATCATTATGCGCTATCGTTGTACGCCGCTAACTCTTGGCATCGCCACTATCTCGCATCAGGCGAGTTGGTCATGACTCAGACACTCAAGCAGGCTCGCCAGTTGTGTGACCCTGAAAGCCCGTCTTCTAAATCTTGGTTGAGTAGATACCGTAAGGATTACAACTTTTACGATTCTCTATACGAGTTCTATCATCTGTCCAAGCTTGACTTGGCTATACACTACGGCCTGAATTGTGTGGTGCGGGACATTCTGCGCGATGATGATGTCGACATACATGAGATTGGTATACATGGCACAGCATTACATGCCGCGGTATACTATAAGAGAAAAGACGTATGTTTGATCTTGATTCGACACGGCGCAGACGTTGACGCCGTCACCACACACCACGGCGTTTACTACACGCCGCTCTTTGTAGCCGCCTGCCTAAATGAAAACGTCGAGCTGACAGATTGGCTGTTATCTCACAACGCAAATCCACTATTCAAAATGCAAATGCCTAATGGCGACTTCTCACATACAGCACTGGACTATGTTACCAGCAAGGAGCTGTTTAGATTGATGGCGGCGAAAGTGGCAAACATTGCTTCGCCCGAAGCCATACTCTCTGCTTTTGAAAACGAGTTTTCCGACTGCAGTCTGTCTTGCCAAGCGTTACTTTTAGATCTGTTACCGGACCGGATTCTCGGCCAAGAGTCATTCCTCACACCAAAAGTGATATCGGCCTTGCTCAGTCATACGCTTGTAAGGAAGAGAACGATCACACTCATCCTTCAACTGAAAGATCCGGGCTTCTTTTTCAAGGATGAAATGTTTCCTTTGTTAGCATTTATGATGGGCGAGAATTTTGCCCAGCTGATGGAAGCTCTTTTGGAAGAGCACCCATCCTGTGTTTCTTTCATCACGCCCAACATGGTGGCAGATGCAGCCGAACTGAGTAGCGTAGCCACTCTGAAAGCACTTCTCAAGTATTTCCCAGCAGACATTTCTGACAAGAAAGAGCTCTTGCCCAGAGCAATGCACAATTACACACATGGTATCAGTGTGGCGACTGCACTCATTGCCGATGGCGTGGATTTGGCAAACGACGAATCACTGCAGAGGAGGATGCTGCGGACCCCCGATAAAACCATGATACTGGACATATTTGAGTTGATTCCTCGGTACACTCTGCCCATTGCACGCCAACTAATTCATGTGGCCATAAAGGAGAAGTGCGGATCCTTCAGAAACGCGGTTCCTGCAATTCGACGGATCATACAGCACAGCCCTCCCAATGCCGTCATCACTTTTAAGCATCTCTGTCAAGCCGCCAACTCTCAAAACGGCGACTTGATGCAGTTTCTACTTGAAAAAGCGATACCTCTTGATCAGAAAGAAGGAAGCCTTGTGGCTCTCTTCCGCGCTGCAGTCGGCAACCCTTGCCACGCAAAAGACGTGTTTCAGGTGTTGCTCGACAAGTACGGTTCCGAAGCCGCCGCCTCGCCAGCAGTTGTGCGTGCAGCGCGCCCAGAAGTCTTGAAGCTGATGCTGGAGAGCTTTCCGGACAAGTTGGAACTTAGCCCGGCTGTAGTCATGTCGCCACTAGATCCAGAGGTATTGCAGGTACTGCTACAATCAAAGCCGCACGATACGATAGTAAACTTTACGGCAACGTTACGTATGCGCCCGTCTATGGAGGGAGAAGAAGTTTTGGAACTTGGTTGCTCTCCCATCGACGAGTCTACCCTACGCCGCATTGGGAACGAAGACATGGTACTTGACGCGCTCGAGTTCCCGACTCGCCTAAGCCCGGCCTGCAGGAAAGTTGCTCTGCGATTTCTGGCCGACGCTGGCGCGGACGAACTGAGCGACCAGATTGTGGCTGCCATTATACAACTCGACACGGCGCAGCTCGAGAACGTTGAGAAATATTGCCCGCGCAAGCTCCGACAGCCATCAAATATCGTCGCGATGACGGCAGCAAATGGCAATCTAGACGCTCTGCGTGAGCTGAAAGCTCTCTGCGGTGCTTCTGTAGACGGATACGAAGAATTATGCCGTCTTGCCAATTTCCGAAGCAACATTCGGCATGGGCACGTTGATCCCAAAGACGGGCCAGACGAGACGATGCTCAGAGCAAAAGACGCGCACGGCTTGACCGCACTGCACACTGCGGCTGCCCACGCGGCGCCCGAGGTGGTGCGGTATGTTCTAGAACGAGACCGTACACTCATCAACGAGAGGGACCGTAGAGGGTGGACAGCGCTGCACCACGCTGCCGTGCGGCGCAACGTGGCCATTGTCCAATTACTGGTCGACGCGGGCGCCGATAGAAGCGCGGCAGGTACTTTTGGAGAAACGCCAGCGCTTCTCGCGTGGCAGAGTACCAACCTTTTGCAGTTTCTGCGAGGCAATTATCGAAACCTGGATGGTTTCAGCTCCCGCTGGTCCGTCGACAGTGAATTTGGCGACGAGAGCGATGACGAGAGCGATGACGAGAGCGACGACGAAGAAGCAGAGCTAACGGAAGTTTTGAAGGAAATACTCACTATTCTTGGTGAGCCTGAGTATAACGGTCCCTGGCAACTGACGAACTAGCATTTCTGATACATGATCTACGACACAATAAAGCACGTGTGCTCTCGTAACTATAGTGTTTCGGGGTCGTCGGTGGAGGGTGATGCCATTTCCGTCAGTAAAACCCTCTTCAATAGATCGTGCTGGACGAACGCCACACAAGCACCGTTCATCCACTTGCGCGGAAATTGGACGTATCGACAGTCCATACATCTGAAAGGCGGTGCCTTGCTACTGCAGATAGTAGACTACCTGGAGGACGAAGATGCCAGCTGTCTTGTGCAAGTGTACCATTACTTCTTAAACCTCTTGATCTATAGATACCGCCGGTACGACGACCATGGTCGGACCCTCCTGATTAATGTGTCTATTCTAGGGCATTTTAAAGTTGTATAAAGCTGATTCTACATTGTCTGCGTACGCCATCACGCCATTCTGTCGTACCTACGCCAAGGAATGCGTGTCTTGGCACACAATGTGTCTGCATGTGAGTAGCCGAGCGGCCAGATGAAACGACGGCCGAATATTGAACCAAACTCGTCTACCGCCGACTTGGCTGTAATCAATATATATCTCAGAGCGACTTCACTACTAGACTGTCCCGGTATCAGCCAACGTCAAAGTATCCGCCGCAAACATGCTCATCATGTCCTCCTCCGTCACATCCACCAGAAACTGCTCCATCTGTCGGCTCTGCGTCCTCACAAAATGCACATGCCCAGCCACCTCCCGGACCTGGCCAAGCGCCTTGGTCGCCAGGCCCCAGACTGACGACATTTGTCGCAGCGCGCCAATACATAGACGCACCTGCTCGCGCACGCCAGCGTCGTCATCGTCGTCGCCGCCGCCGCCGCCGCCGGACCACGCGCTGAGCTGCACAATCGACGCCAGCACCACGGCGCAGATGAAGAAGTGCGTGTGCAGCGTTAGAGGCGTGCGGTGCGTCATGAGCTTGCCAATCTCGTTGGCGGCCGTGGCGACGTGGCGCGCGTGCAGGCTGACGCGAGGATGATGCGCGGCGGCGGCGGCGGCAGCGCATCCGTCACTCTCGGGGGTAGTGCTGGCGGCGGCGGCGGGCGGCGCGCAGGCGTCAATGGCTTGGGCAGGGGCGAGGTCCAGCTGCGCGCGCGATTGGTGCAGGAGAATCGAGGTGGTGTGGTTGAGCATGTGCGCCTGGAACATCATCTCGTCCGGCCGGCCGTCGCGCCGGAGCGAGTCGCTCTTCGACGCCGGCAGGTTGTGACGCCAGCTAGAAAGTAGGACTTCGAGCTGTGCGTGCACAGTTGCGTCCACCTCGGCGGCTTCGTGGTTTTGCATCACCTTGCCGAGATTCTGCACGCTCAAGACTCTGTAAGAAAAGGACGAAAAGTCGCAGCGCTTGATGCTGAGATCGCGGTCGGACAAGTCTTGCAGCGAACACGGCTCTGGAATTTGCTAACAAAAGTTGGGCGGATTTTTTTTAGCATGCAGGTTCTTTTTGGTGGAAAGCAAAGCTTTGTGAAACTTACATCCGTCTCATAGTCGTCCTCTTCGCATGGAAGTCCAACATCAGTTGGCACGTCAAAGAGAGAAAAAGTGGTGGCGCGGTGGGCACCAGCAAACATGCCGTCCAGGACATATAGCTCCCACCACGTCCGGCGCCAGCTCTCATCCAGCACGCCGGATCTTGTTTTTGACTCCGTAATGAATTGACTATAATTCATCCCAAGCGAGAGAGCCATTTGCTTTGTCCTGGTCAAGAGCTCCACGGCCTGTTGCGGGTATCCTGTGCCGTCCAACGCTACTAGCAGCACCGTCATCGCCTGAACGGTAAAGCCATTTGCCCTCTTCGTTTGAGCCTCGTCCACAGACAATCGAGCGATATCCAACAGCGGCTGTTGGTCCATTTCCGGTGCAATATATTTTGATCCTACCCAGTGCATGACTGCTAGCAAGGGCTGGAGTGACTCCTCCTTGACCCGCGGGAGGAGGTGTTGTTGTGGCAGGGCCAATGGGTGGCTAGGGTGGAAGTGGTGATAGTACGACGAGATGCATCGTTCAAAGCTTACCGCCGGGTGTAGTCGATATTGCCGCGGCCCTCCTGAGGCAGGACGGGGAGCGGACTTGCTCCAAGCGACCAGGGAGCCGAGGGCTGGTGAAGTGGCGCTTCGAAATGAGGATTTTCGGCGACAGTCGCTCGCGAGAAACCCGGCGTCCTGTTGCGAACGCTTAATTCCCGGCGATGAGACTGCTTCTTGGGCTGCTATGCTCTGGCTGCAGCCGCGTGTGTGAGTTCTTTGTCCTCGTCGAGAAGGGACAAAGACACAATTGCTTTCCGAGTCGACACAGCGTTTACACGGTCGTCTTCCGTCGCATTTGAGATGTCGCTGACGCTTCTCCGAGGTCAATATATACACTTTCAACGGGCGCTGCCGCACTCACGCATTCAAGACAAGCACCCGATGTCCCGGGTTCCGCAACTTGAGGCGGTAATGGGGGATTGGCAGCACATGGGTCCGTAGCCCGGCTGATGGATAAATCCGTACTCATGTTTCTAGGGACGACTTGTCTCAAGTTACGGGACTTTTTGTTTGATGGGTTGAGAGGATCTCGAGCTTCGCCGACGATGGAAAAGAGCACCTAATGGGAAACTGGTGGCCACGACTTCAATCCCCGGCTGTTCCCCGTGCTCGGGATTCGCGCCGGGGGCTGGTTCGCCGATGTGCCAAAGCCCGAGGACCCACACCATGCCCCGTCCTCGCCGCCAACACCGCCAACACCAGACCGACAATTGTGAACGATGGGGAAATGGACAACAAGAAGAGTCCATGACTGTTCACTGTAGCCGTTTTCGTTTCTCTAGAATTGAAGCTTTTCCTCGCTGCAGCTCTGTGTTGCAATCAACCAAAGTAAAACTCAGCCGATATGTCCATGTCGAGGCTTGACAATATCTGAAAGGTATATATAATAAAGGAACTGATAGAGTTTGCGTTCCTGAATCACGCGCTTAGCATAACTACGCACTGCCTGGTGCTTGAGGGTGCCACACGACTATGCCGGAGTAACCGCGAACCTATGGATTAGAAAGAATCTATGCTACCAGAAAAGTTTTGACCCTGTTTTAGTGGTTAGGTCTCGTTTCAATTTTCGAATATAGCTTTAGTAGGTAAGCCAAAGCGAATCCCACGAGTAGGGGCTCTTACACTAGCGGATATCTAGATTTCCCAAGTCTTTACAGTACGTACCTATTGCAGGCTTGTTTTAGCCCTACCCCTCGTCCGTTGGATGCCTCTTAGAACAAGCTATAAAACCATTTCAGCCTATACAATCTAGGTATTCTAGCCGTCAAGCCTCCCTCTA
The DNA here is from genome assembly GCA_030782805.1 of Aschersonia sp. MBC 622. Taxonomy (NCBI): domain Eukaryota; kingdom Fungi; phylum Ascomycota; class Sordariomycetes; order Hypocreales; family Clavicipitaceae; genus Aschersonia; species Aschersonia sp. MBC 622. The sequence goes on along the minus strand of JARJPL010000174.1, from coordinate 1,850 downwards.
TAGTCCTAATCAATTTTTCATAGCAATGCTTCATGTGCTTAAACAGCTTTTATTGTTGCGTGATCTAGCTATGAAGCAGACGATCAATTCTTTTCCCTAGTGATAATAAAAACCAACGTGAAGATCTTATAAGAGACTGCGGAGCTACAGCATAAGATCCTGAAACTTGCCATGTTGAGTCTGTTTCCTAGGGTTGGACCTCTTCAGTTGACGACTAGGCTGCGTTCTGCTGAGCTGCGTTCTGCTGAGCTGCGTTCTGCTGAGCTGCTTTCTGCTGAGCTGCTTTCTGCTTAGCTGCTTCCTGCTGTTTCTTGAACCTCTCAGCATTCTTAGCTTTCGCTGCCTCCTCAGCCTGAAGTTTCGCGTCTGCCGCATCCTTTTCCTTCTTAGCTGCCACCGCCTTTTCCTTGTTCTTCGCTCTCTCAGCAGCTTGCTTCTCTGCGACTAGAGCATCTCCATCAGATTGGACCTGCTTGACTTGGCAGCTCAACTTTTCTTTCGTGGACTCTTGCAAGCAGTTGGCACCTCCTGCAGACTCGCATGCCTCGAGTACTGCGTCCGCTGCGTCGTCGCAATTCTGAAGGTCGATCTTATCTTGATTCTGCGGAGCTGCAAGAGCGAGTCCAGCAAAGGTGGCGATAATAGCGACAGTGAACTTCATCTTGATTTGATTTCAGAGATTTTCCAAAAAAGATAGTAATTGAGGAAGTAAGTGTGAAAAGGGCCTTATAGAAAGACAAGTTGCAAGATATGATTGAATTTAGGACTGAGAGTGAATGTCTTGGGGTGTTGAATAATTTGCTTGATGTTAGACCTGGCTTAGATATTTATATGTCTGTATTGGCTCGGATTCTGAAAGCTACGATCGTCCTTGAATTCTACGCATAAATTTACGTGAATCAAGGACAATACCCTTAGTCATAGATTGATATAATAATGCTACATAAATGACTCGTCTAGCATAGATATTATATCCCTATGTTTTAAACATGTTACAGGGCATTACAGAATACATCTACTTAAAACACCTTCTTAAACTACTAAAGGAGGCCTAAATAATCGGAATTTAACGGCGTAATAATTCCTAAATTCTAGCTATATATTGAGGTAAAATTGCTGTATTTTTAGACGGTAGAGAAGACATTGTCTGACTTTGGCTGAGGACTTGACGTAGCTTTCAATCGGCAAAAAAGAATTTCAGGCAACCTAGCCTATAGAGAAACATCTTTGCTACCGCAACTAGGCAGTTGCTTATCTCTACGGTGTCGCCATTAGCTGATTGAATGTGCGGATACGCGCGTAATGGAGTAAACTCATGGGCACTAGTCATAATCAATCATGCGTCAAAGGGAAGATCAGCGCTAACAGGACATCACTTGATCACTGCCATGGTAGACGAGGATCAGTCTCAGCTAGTATCCACCTGTTGAACATCAGTTTCAAGGAGATGGCGACAGAAGAAAGCGTCAGCCATGTAAGACCATTTTATATGATGAGTCAGAAAGCCTAGAGGCAATCAAGGGGTCGTACTCTATGCTACTGACTCACGACAGCGTCCGTCATATAGTTATAGGAGGTGTACAGTGCATGTACATGATTATGACTCGCCTTATAATAATTAGACTAGATAGTAAATATAAACTGGTTAAGGGGTTGATATTTATGCTAATGCCCTGATGCTGAGTTTCTGATAGGGACTACACTACGTATAGCTTGAGATGTGCTTGTTCACAAGGTTCAGGTGTTTAGGAATTGAAGAAGAACCGTGTTACTAAAAAATAAAGCTTTCAGTGCATGAAAAGACCACAAGAGCAAAAAGAAAATGTACAGCACCCGGTGTTCGCTGGTCG